>JAOUQW010000026.1:8009639-8028373 GCA_028565825.1 Olivaichthys viedmensis | reverse complement strand
CCCAGGAGATCAGCAGTTTTAGAAATACTCAACAGCCTGTCTGGCACCAACAATCATGCCACGGTCAAAATCACTGAAATCACATTTTTCCCCCATTCTGAGGGTTGATGTGGACATTACCTGAAGCCGCTGGTCTGTATCTGCATGATTTTATGTATTGCACTGCTGCCACACGATTGGCTGATTAGATAATTGCATGAATGAGAAGATGCACATGTTGCTAATAAAGTGCTCGGTGAGTGTATATATACACATTTTTTTGTTTTGTTTTGTTTTTCTCAGTATAACATTCACATGGTCAGTCATTGGACTGAAATACACTTACATGCATTACACTCTAATTTCATTGATCGCTCATTTCATTTAATTCATTTTGTTCATTGAAACAAAAAACATATTTCATATTTATAATAGCCAATTCTATAGAGGAATAGCTAGGCAGGTTACATATAAAATTAGAGTTAAAAACTATTATAACCTTATGAATAAAGGACATAATAAGAAACATTCTGCCCAAAACCTTTTTGTATAACTGTCATCAAGCGTAATCTATATTTGCTTTATACCCTCTAGACCACATAAACGCTTTATACCCTTTAATCGCTTACTAACATCAAATATTTATCACTAAGATAAAAAATAAAATAGAATAGTACAAAAATATGTACAAAAAATGTACTCAATATGAAGTGTTGTGAACAGAAACATATTTCTCAATTAGAAACAACTGTTCCTGACTTAATGCACATTAACTGCAAACTCACAACTCAATCATAAAGTTGTGGCACCTTCCCCCTAACGGGCTGTAGAGTTCATAAGAATTCACAAGCTTACTTGTATGAAAAGTTTTGCATGGTCAACTTTAGGGCGAGCAGGTTTATTGGTTAGAATTTTGCTTATGACTTAAAGCAGCAATACACAACTTTTGGGGATTTAGGGATTTGACCTCTAAGGTAAAACTATGTTAATGCAAGCCACAAGTTAAGTTAAATTAAATGAACACAAAAGCTGTCCCACAGACCTTGATAATCTTTTGCAGTAGCTGTCACACACACGCGGCCTCGCGGTGCGTGTGAAAGTGCATTGTGGTTGCCACGGCGACGAGCACCATGCACTTAGTGTCGTTTGTCAGTTCCCCGTTACATGTCTTAAATGTTTCTACCTGTTCCCTGTTTGAGTCCTTGTTAGGGATTGTATAAAAAGCCCTCCTGTTTCCGTCCAGTTTGTCCTTGAATGTTTGATGTATGCTGTGAGTGTGTGTTACCTGGAAAATAAATATGTATATGTGCAAACCACTTGTGCTTATGTCCACCACCCCCGCAACACCATGACAGATTCAAGGACCTAAAGAAATGGACACGGTGAGCCGCACCGCGAGGGCAATGGGCTGGGAGGAGCTGCGGGAAGAACTGGCTGAGTATCAACGTTGGTTTGATGAAGCCGCCATCTTAGAGGCATTGGTCACCTGCCTCGGGGCAGCCCCTCGCCCACTGGGAAGAGAAGGGCTTGGCCGGACTCCACCAGGAAGGCGAGGAGCGGCGGACCCGGCTTGGTGTTCTGGCCACCTGGATAGTGCCGCTTGTCGTGCAGCGACCGCTCGGCCCTCTTGCTGCGCCGCCGAGACCGCAGCAGTCGCTGCCGGTCGTGCTTCCACGCCGATGCCCTCAGAGCCAGTCACAGAAGCCGATCGGCACCGAGCCAGCCGCATTGGAATATGATTGACTTTTATATTTTATGATGCAATAACACTTGTCTCTCACGTGCTCAACAGTAACTCAGACATTCTAATGAGTTTTTTAGCTCCTCCTTTTCCTTAAAAGAATGCGGCCAAATGGCTGCAGTGACAATTTTCATACTCAGACTGTGCCCTTCTAATTAATTCTTTAGAACGGATATAATCATGGGATACACATTTTATAAAGATTAGGGTGACTTTAACTTTTTTTAAAAAGAAGAAAAAAAAGACTTAGTGTACTTTTAATTTGAATGAACTCTAACAATATCATTCCCTTGTTACGATTCCTATGAACTTTGCATGAGTTTGGTTTGGCTCAGCTCCATTTGTGAAAAACATCACAATAGAGTAGAGGTTTGTGAGTACACAACCCTCACAAACCCAGAAGAGGTTTGGAGGGAAGGCTGGTGAGTTATTTTTGGAGAAATCTCCACTTTATGTTTAGATTGACTTGATAGAGTGGAGAGCAGGTTTGCGTTGTGTGACTGCTCTTCACAATAGACCTGCCTCAGTGCACCACTGGAACTGTGAGATCTCTGTACGTGTCAGAGAGGAAGAGGACAGCTGCCCCTGTTACCTGCTGGTGGATGTGGCTGCCAGATAGGACCATCTGATGGACCTTCTAGAGGAAATGTATATTTTATGTAAAGAGCATAGCATTATTTACCTACATAAATATACAAGTTAATGGAAATTAAAGTAATACAGGCTCTGTGTGTGTATTTTTGTATTGAGCAGATTTGCTGCATGTCTGGCTTGTAATGGCTCAGATAGGCCGCTCTCCCGAGTGTGACAACGAGATTGGACCGAGAGGAGACAGAGTGCAGGTGGCAGGACACATAGTCAGCCTCATTAGCCATAGAGTTATCTGCCTAGTGTCAATACACAGAGAGAGAGAGAGAGAGAGAGAGAGAGAGAGAGAAGGAAAGGAATAAGGAGGTAATGTCCTCTCAAAGAGTTATGGAAAGACTGAAAGACTGAGGTAGAGCAATAAAGGATGGTTACGGTTAGACCTGAGCTTGTGTCTAGTATTCTTTACTTTCCTAATAATCTTATTCACAGCCTTTTACATGGATTACATACAGTTACAAACACACCACGTTGAGTGAGCAATCATGAAAAGAGAAAAGTTGAGAGAGAGATAGAGAGAGAGAATGCAGACGGAGAGTGGCTCGTTGGCCAGAGGGGGTGACAGATAAGCACATAGAAACACAAGAAAGCCTGGCACAAAAACAGCGAGACACACACACACACACACACACACACCTAGGACAGAGAGAGAGGGCGTGCTCCCCTACGATTCCCGCACCTGTCACACTTTGAGATAATCATCCATCATTAGGGGAGCCAGTGACCAGAGACTGGGCTCCTTTTTAATGGACACTATTGACACAATTCGTCTCTTCCCCCACCCACGGGCTGTCATCAGGAGAACTGAAGTGTGTTTTGTGTGTGCGCGTGTGTGTGTGAGCAGGGACAGAGAGAACTGGAACGTCTAGCCTGCACAGTCACACCAGTATAAAGATGCTGGGGGTGGTGCAATGCCAACAAGCTCATGAAGCTATTTCTGGAATGTAATTTCAGTTCGCCGTACTTTCAAGAAAGGTCATGATTCCATGTGGAATTTTAAAAAGTTTTTAAAAATGTAGAAGATATGTAGAACATCTTTACGCCCACATTTTCTGACAGATATTCTATATATGATGTAGGAGGGCTCTGTGTGTCATGATGCCTCATGTGTTTGTCCCTTGGTCCCCCCCCAAAAAAAACTCATTTTGAATGATGACATTGTGCTGCAGCTCTCTGTCTTGCATTGCAGAAGACTTCTTGCTACACTCACAGCCAAAAAGATCCAGGATGCAGACAATATAAGCAATGAAACACAGATCGTTTTTCTCCTGGTTTTTCCATTTCAGTGAATTTCTAAAGTAATGATGCCATAATTAAATCCTCTGGGTTACATATATCAAGGAGCAAAACCAGAGAAAAGGTCTGACTTCTGATTAAAAGGTGCATTGGGTAAAATTTGGGCTTTAGCGGTTATAAAGTGAACTACAGACACATTGGAATGTTTTGTTTACTCCTTGACCCCATCCTTCCATGCTCCTGTACACAAAGGCTCGAGTTCATCTATGTTAGTTTGACAAAGCTAGATATAAAAGCACAAAATACTCACATGCCAAAAACTTACTGATTTGTTGATGCATAAGTGGTTCTGAATGTTTTGAAGATTACATCTTATTTTAGGCACCCGGATCATGCTTTGTTAGCCAATCTGGTTAACTAGCTTACAAGCACTGTAAGTCCCATTCTACTTGTCCAGTAATGACAAAGTAAACTATAAATATGGGAAATAATTAAGTGCCAAATAACTTTAACTGATTAAAATAGTTGATTTGTTGCTGCAGTCACTGATCCAAATAGTTTACCAGTTTATAACCTTAATGATTGCATTACCTGTCCAGGAGAAATGTAGCTAATTTGGTGTTCAACTTCATCCCCTTCGTGGTCAGCAAGTTTCTCAATATTGGAAAAGCAGCTTCCAGATTTACTCTTGTCTTATTTCTTTTGGTGTGATTACACTTTTTTTGCAGCAGATTGTGTTTTTTCTCACAACAACAATAGTATTTGTGACACTGGTTGTTTAGCACTGGATTTCACCATGTTTGCATTTCTGAGCAGTAAAGATGTGGGTGTGTCTATAACATGACAGACAGGAGGGATGTAAACACAACCAAGGCGTCCAGCCCAGAACATAATTTTTTTCAGGTTCTTTTTTTCTCAGACATATGGTACACTTGCTTCGATCACTTTGTTTCAACAATTATGTTTCATGTTCTCCAGATATTTCCACATTATTTGTAATAGTAAGAACAATAAAGCTATTGACCAGTGCACCTTTAACATATATACTGTGATACCCAGAGTGACTATTGTGTTCAACAATCCTTGACAAAGTGAAGGAAAGCCAAATTTTTGTGCTTTTGGAGTCTTTTTGCGCACACTTACCTCTAATCCAGAGAGAAATGATTGCCAATGCTTTGACTGACTCTCCCTGTTCTGGGCTCATTACTAGAGCAGTGACCGTGACTTTGACAGGACCCAGAAGGTCCAGACAGTAGGGGAACTCATGAAGCGGTTTAAATGGCCTGTGCACGTTCCATAAAAGCCACAACTCAGTGTTTTGGCACAAAGGATAGCTGGCTCTTTTTAACCAGCCACAGTCAAAATTATCTTTAGACCATGAAGAGGTCCAAGGAGATACGCACCAACGCTTCTGAGTGCAAAGCAGAATGAAGGTTTGCTGCAGATGGGTTTGGCACAGCAGCAGTTCGTCACTGAAGCTCGAGATCTGGAGCTCTGGGAGATTCAAAGGGGTGAAGTCAGAGGAAGTGTTAATAGGCCGGACGTCACCGGCATCGTTGTCCAGCTCCTAGCAGGGGAGGGCAGGCACGCGAGTGGAAGCGGCTGAGCTAATGGTGGAGGGAGCTCAGGGGCTGGAACTGGAACAGGAGCTCTTGGCCAGCGTTAGCAGAGGGATGGCTGCTTGCTGTGGTTTCTCAGTTGCCGATGATTCTAGTTTCAGGTGACGTGCATCATGCTCTATTAGCGCTCTCTTCCGACCACAGTTTTCTTTGGCACGGCCAGCGGGTGCTGGAGCTCCAGGCAGGATGCGCAGCTTTTCCACATGCACACACATTGCTTCCACCTAAAAATTCAAAAGACAGACCCACACACATAAACTTAGCTCCTCTTATTTCATCTCATGTCTCCGCAGTCTCCACACCAGCAGCACACATACACACTGGACAGAAATTCCCCTTTTAGCCATGAGGCTATCGTGGGTTATTTGAACGACGAAGTGAAAGTTTGGCTCATTGACATCTCAAGTGACATCTGTAATTCAATAATATCTGCTCCTGATCTCGATGCCTTTCTCTCAAACATTGGATTAGCTTCGGAACTCTTTGATTTCTTTCACAACTTTCATCTCTATGGACACAAATACAGCAGCAAAAATCCCAGAATAACACAACCTGATGTGTGCAATATTAAAGGACACACAGACGGTGTCTCGGGTCTAAGATGTGCAGAAATTACTTGTTGTCTCAAGCTGAAGGAAGAATCGGATGTTGGGTGTATTTCTGCTACACAGAAAGGGTGTCCACATATCCTGGCGTGGCCATATGAAGTGGTCAGATCTTGTTCTGATCAGGATTCTGGGTGGCTCTGACTTTCACTATATCGCTATTTTTTCCCTTCTTCAAAATGAAGGAAATTCCCAATGTCAGGAGGTTGTGTAGCTGACGTTGGAACCAAGTGGCCATAGCGAGCCAGCCGCATTGGTGTGACACTTCCCAGCCAAACATCTAATATGTCACCTAAATGAATTAATTTACAGAAGGACGAGTTAAAATGGTGTTCCCTTGCTTTTAATACAATTGTACAGGAACTTATACATTGATGCTAACCTTATTTTAAGATATTTTGATATTTCTACTTACTGGTCTCCCTTCAATGCGAGCATTCAGAATGCTGCTGCTCGCCTGGTTCACAACCCCCCAAAGTTTTATTGAGGTCACTCCATTGGCTCCCTGTTGCAGCAAGAATCAAATTCAAAACTCTTGTCTTTGCATTCTAGGCGTCAAAGGGCTCTGCAAATTCAGGGTGCCTGGCATGTCCTTCTCTGAAGTCTCCTCAGTGGCAAAATGAGCCTCCACTCAGAACGACCTTGTGTTTTTACTCCTTATGCAAAGGTCTAAAGACCTGCTTCTTCAGACAGTATCTAGGATAACACCTTTACTTTCTCTGCATTTACCCTGCATTGATCGTCTTTTATATTACTTCTCGGCTTTAATTTATTTGTATTATTATTTATGCACTTAGGTTTGAAATTGTCATTTTCGTTACTAATTGTCTTTTGTATTACTTCTTGGTTTCCTGAACTTATTGTTTATGCACTTAGGTTTAAAATGATCTTTTTGTCACCACCTAAACTACTCTAGCACTTGTACAAACTAGCATTTGTCTCTTGTCCCTCAGGTTAAAAATCTTAGCAGATTTGCTGGGTGCTTTGTATTGCTGTGCCTTCAACTGTTTGCACATTTTGTAAGTCGCACTAGATAAGAGTGTCCACTAAATGACTAAAATGTAAATGTAAAATAAATTTACTTTTAGGAAAATCTATGCAAGCAATCTTTCAAGTAATAATCCTTATTAAGCATCCATTCATCTCATGAACACTTAAAAAATAAGACAGAATTTATTGTGTAGATTGTGAGCAATTCAAAGATTGTTTTAAATAGAGCTGTACTATAGGAAACTCATTTCCATATTCTAATCAGAAGTCAGAACATCAAAAGCCTGCATGCAGATGAAAGTATTAGAATGCACATGGACACTCCCAAGAATTCACTCATTCACTGTTGCAAACATAGACTATATGAATGACACGGATGATAAACCAAAGTGAGAAAGACTGCAGATGAATGAACCCAGTGGAAAGTCTTTTTTTTTTTTTTTTTGAAAGTGACTGCAACGGTTTTTTGGGGTAGCACGTAGCATGTCTGTTTACACTTGTCAAACTCGGTGCTTATATATTCTTACCAAGCGTGTCAAGAGCAATAAATAACACGGCTGTGACAATCTAAGACAGTTGTCTGAATGGCAGGGAGTGAGTGAGATGTTTGGTCAATACACTGACTCCTTAGCAACTATTTCTGAGGCTAAATGGAAGTGAATTTCATGCTCTGGCTGGAGCCCAACATACACAGCCGGGCACGACTTCATTGCACCGAGCATAAAAATTATTTATCCTGGTTGGGCAATGTTGCCAAATCTTTTAATCACCGTAAAGTCCATTTTATATGGGCTATATTTCATATTCCTTTGGATATCTTATAACGTTTTTACGATATCCTCCTTTTGTGCCACCCATCACAATGATTTAGTATAGACATATCGACATTTGAGTCCACGAACCAAGACGACGATTTCCAGGCTTATGAATCATACCACTGCTAGACAATTTATTTTTGTTTGCAGGTTATTTGAGGGGTAACCCATGTGGAATCAGGATTTTTCAACGAAGAATATTTTCATACACCGTGATCTGATTTTAATGAAAGTTTCTGTCAATCAGGGAGCAGACTTGTGCAATTTGGTTTATTAACTGTAGCAACTTGCAACCTGAACAAGCTTATAATGTTCGGGGGAGACGCTACATTGACAGGCAGCTCGTCAAGATGTTGCTCTTGGCTGAGCAAGCATTTCTCTCTGCTCGAAATGCCTCAGCTCCAGGTCCATTCAAAACTTGAACTGGGACCGTTATGTGCCTGTGAGAAATAATGTTGCTCTGTCCCTTCATTTTATGCTTCTTATATGTCTTCCCACACCCATTCAGCAATATTGCACACTTGTATATAAGTTCACACCTTCACTTTGCACGTGCGCGTGCAGATTTATGAGATGTCTCTCTAGTGGAATATGGAACATACGGATCATGGTTCATTTATGCACGTAATTGAGGATCTATTTAGAAAATATAGTTTGCACATATTTAGCAAAAGTAGTCAAAAGGCTCTCAGTGTTATTAAGTAGCCTAGCACTAGCCACTGGCACTTGTCAAAATCATGTGATTAACGTGGCACGTATTATTTACATTCACGTGGCCGCCATGGTGTTTGCTGAGAAGGATAATTTGACAGTCCGATAAACCATCAGACAGACAGATAAACACTCGGCCTCATCGCCACAGAGATCTCCCTGTCAGCCTTACTGAAGCCCTTGTTCTTGGCTCCATCCCGACGGCCACGGGGCAATATTTAAGCAGACAGGCAGAAGACTTCCAAATATTGAACAACATTTCTTTTTTTCTCCATCCGTACCTTCTTTTTCCTCCCTCCCGGCTCTGCTGTTTTTTTCTTTTTTTGGCCGAGCCCACAAATCCCAAACAAACAGGACGGTCGAGGAGCTGGAGAATGGGCTGACTCATCAGAGAGAGAGTAAGGGAAAGAGAGAGAGAGAGAGAAAGAGAGAGAGAGAGATCTCAGCTTAGGCAGTTTGTGAGCAGATAGAGACCTCAATGATCCAAGTGATTGACTTTAGACAACTCAGCAGTAACTATTATCCCATACAGTACTGACCATTACATCATGGAGGTCATAGAGGTTATGTACAATGTATACACATTCGTCAGCAAAAAACTGCAATGAAAATGAACATTTTTGGATCAGCAAGTGCTCAATTGCTAAGGAACAATTATAGAAAAGAAGGCAAGTCAGCAACCAAGTCAAAACATTTATTTATGGCTGGATCAAACATTCCCTGTAAGCAGAACATGTTGAAATTGTGGAAATTGTCCCATGTCAGCCATCAATGGTGATCTCTACTGTAATTTTTTTTCTTCAAAAATCATTGGCATCTACCATTATAGTACCTTTCGCCTCTTTATGCCCTCTTACATGGATGAAACTGATGAAACACCATTTGTTATAGGCATATAGTCAACATTCAGAAAAACAAACCAAAAAATAACATCAGTTTCTGCACTGGGCTAAAACTATAGAACATGAGTTAAAAAAGCCTTCATTTTCAATATATAAAACAGATCTCTTTAGAGCTTTGAAGTGTTTCTTTGAAATCCAGCTTAACATTTCGGCATGCAGGAGCCTAGTAGCAGGCCTTGGATTAAAGTACACAGTGGGTTTTACAAAGCCGAGCTAATCAGTGCCAGGTGGCCTGGCTAACGAGCTCTATTCACTGCGTGCTGCTTACAAGGAGACGCCTTAACCTTTGGCTGCAGAGAAGGAAGAGACAGACGCTTCGACAAAGAACCGTAACCGTCTTTCCTCGTCAGTCATACGAGAAAAAGAAAAATCGCGATGAAGGCAATAAAACGCATTGGAATGCTTAAAATCACTATGTAACGTTTTTACAACCTCATAAGTAATATGGACATGTTTTAGAGATAAAAATAATAGAGTGTAATGTTGAGTAATATTACACAAATATTACCTGAATTTTTTTTGTAATTATTATTGACAGGTGTAAAGTTTGGTAAAGTTTCTACATGATAAAAATCATGGCCTTATGGTCTTTTTTGTAAATATTTGCCTTTAATTTAAATCTGAAGAAGAGCTCCTAATAATTTGGTTATTATACATTTCCGAAATATTTGGTGCATGGATTTTTTTCTTGGCAATAATTGTCTGTCTGTTTGGTTAGGCACGAATGTCGTTGCTATTCCTTTTTTCTTCTGTTGGCCTATGGGGGAAAGGCTAATGTCTTGTATGTCAATTCACAGCATGAAAACTTTTAGATCTATATAAGGTTATTCATTTCAGAACTTATTTTCTAAGAGAAAAATAAGAAGAGAATACATTATTTATGAACCTATTCCCAGTCCGATGGTTAATTGTTTATATTTTCACAATTGCTTTGATGTATCCAGCTCGACAAGTAATCTGTATTAGAGAGCAGCAAGTTTTCCTTAATTTCCCGTAGTTTTCATTGCTTTTTATCTTTTGTGACAGAGAAATTATGCAGGGATATAAAATTCACCTAAATAGCTATTTACTATGTTCTTTTGCCAAAAAGCAGTATCAGCTTTGATTAAGTTACCTCTCCACTGTAGACACCTCTTGCGTGGCTATAAACTAAATGTTCTGTTTTAACCAGCTGTGTGTTAAGCTTTTTTTTTTTTTTTTTTTACTTTGAAACGGTCTTGGGCTGGGCTGCCGATCCCTAAGTGCACACTCAGCCTTTTAGCGAACAGTAATGAAGTCAAAACCCACAGCAGAACTCGAATGAGGATTAAAGGGCTCAGGCACCAACTGGATGCTCAGTCCCTTAAGCAAGAGCGGACTGAGATCTTTGTGCACCCTAACAGCAGAGAGAACTGGAGGAGTCTCTGCAGGATGATGGTAGACATCTGTTTTGCCAGGAGAGATAGCGAGTATATAGCTGGCAAGTAAGGGGATGGTACGGTATATGGCTAAAATATACTGCCTTGTCTATTTACTGCCATGTAAGACACTTTTATGTGTGCTGTGGCTCCGGATACATTAGAGTCCACAGAATGTGAACAACGTCCGGCTAAATAAGCCTTCATGACATGCAATTGTGGAAATACATTCTTCTTTATGTTACCTTATATTTGTTTGAACAAGCTTTTAATTCAAGACAAAATATCCTAGTTAAGTGCACTTAGATAAGGAGATCTATTAAAGACAGTTGTTATTTGCACCCAAGTGAAAATAGAAAAGTGTATATATTTGCACCCAATTTAGTCATTGCCAATTTCTATCCAGTAACTCTAGTCTCCCTCTATCACACGATAGCCACCAATCTGGGAATGTGAGGGCTAACACTTAGCCAACTTGGCTAATGGTGCATTCACGTCATGTGGGAGAATTCTCGAGTATGGGAAAACCTCCTGTTATTCCAACTTGAATGCGTTCACGCATTGCCATTTCGTTTACTAGATAAATATGGCTGTTGTAGTTTTTATCTAACATTAGCTAGCATTAGCATAAAGCTGTGTTCTTGTTAAATATTAGTACCTAATCTTTAATAGAACTGAAGCAGGTGCCATTTATCAGTTGTAATTCATTATAAACAGAAATATAAACTGAAACTCCTTTTTTAAGACTTTCTTTCCTTGGACGCATGACATGTTTAGTCAGTTGCCTCACTTCCGGGTTTGGTTGGAGAAATCGGAGCTGTCAGAAGTCTCCTAAAATTCTTACTCGTAATTCCCTCTCGGAAGTCAATGTGAGCAGTTTTTCCCAGTCGGAAGGTGGTAATTACGATTATTCCCATATGATGTGAATGCAGCATTTGCCTAATGCTAGATAGCCTGCTAGAGAACCTGGCTAATGGTTTTAATTACATAATACCTCATGTTAGCTAGCTTGCTAGCACTTGGTTTTAATTACATGATATAATAGTTAGTCAAACATTAGGTAACTTGCTAGAGAGCTTGGCTAATGGTTTACACAATAAAATAGTTAGCCTAATGTTAGCTAGCTTGCTGGTGCTTGGTTTAAATTACATGACATATTACTTAGCCTAACATTAGGTATCTTCTTAGCAAATCTGTCTAGCTATTAAGTCATAGCTACTGCTGGATAGGTAACATTACCTAAGCTTACTTAGCTGGCAGTGCCAATTCAAATAGCTGACTGGCCTAAATTAGGATGTGCCATTTCTGTTAGCCATGAACACTTATTTTTTCCCCCTGCTGTCATGTGTGGCCAATGCTAATAGACACAAATTTGAAAATAGCTATATTGAAATTTTATTAACATTCTAAGAGACTTGAGTGTACAAGCATCAGTTAGCTTTGGCTGGTGTTCTTAATAGCTATAATAAGAAGACAATAAGGTAGAAAGCGAACACTGTCAACAAAGTACATCTTAAACAAGTGAGGCTGACTCTCTCCACAAAGAGATAAATCTTGCCAAGACTCCTCCAGACTCAGCCCTGAGGACATATCACCCTGGACAGTAGCTTTGGAACAATACATGTGATCACCGTGTAGCAGTATAGAGGAAATGCAAGGCCTCTAGGTGTGACTAAAAGAGGATAGCATGCTCCAGAGCACTCAAGACCCCACGTTTATAAACCCCAACCCCTTTCCCAACTTCCAGCTCCCCTCTGAGATGTGAGAAACATTCTCTCACTCCTGCTTTCGCTGTTTGATTCCTCCTCTCGCTCCTCTCCTCCATTCCAGTTCTTTCATTCGTTTGCCTGTGTTCACCCCCTGCCTTCTGATCTCCTCTAGGTCTCACTACAGTGAAACCATGGGCTCCCGACAAGCAAGCAAGTGTTGCTGCTTTCTCTAAACCCAGTGTCTCATTAAGGGGGAATGTTTGCATAGGCAAAGTTAGTATTTTTAGTGCATTTGTTTGTTTTACGCATTCTCTGTTCTCACAGCAAAAAGATAGAACGCAGGATTTGCACAGCGCCGCGCTAAAGGCTAAGTCCTCTGCATTTTCATGGCACTGTAGGGAGGAGAGTTAGAAAAAAAATGTTTTCTTCGCTTCTCATTATGAGTGTTTCAGAGAACGGTAGGGAACGCCACGCTGATGGCACGCCTTTGGTCGCTTCCAAAATTACCCCTCAGTGGGCTCTGTGATGTGGCGTTTTCCTGTAAACAGGTTTGAGGATGGGTGTTCCATAGGCTTGGAAAAGTAGGTTTAGTGCAAACTTTCTCCAACAACAGAGCCAAACTTGCCTCAAGGCACTCCCTGCAAGGCAACAGTACTATTCTGCGAGGGGCAAAGAGATGAATGGTGTTAGTGACCTAGTGAAGTCAAAGCTATTACTGCAATAACTTCAAAATACTTTGCATTAGCAGGTGGCATTTTTATATTCAGTCTGAAACAAATTTTTTAGAATGTGTGAAAAATATAGAAGCCTATTGCAAGAAAGTAAACTACCGGCATATGTCATAAATGAAAATATGAATTTTTATTCATGAATTACTAGTGTATATGGGAAATCACATGGTAGGAGGCAAGACATACAGTATATGGACATACAGTATATGACATATATGGACAAATCTCATTTTAGAAATATGAGAGTGTTATTGTGACAAACCATGTAAATGTAAATTGTTTGGAATGTTAAATATCGTCGCTGTCCAATGAAAAACATGTATCTCCACTTTTTGTGTTTTTTACTTTTTATCATATATGGAATGTGTAAAAAACCTCCATCTACCCCACAGCAGTTAACATCTAAATGACCAATGAACAGCTGAAAATCACACCATGAATTTTAGATTTATTGTGTATGATTACATGAAGAAGAAAAAAAAGTTCCTGAAAAATTGGAATTTTGGAGATACATGTTTTTCATTGGACAGCGACAATATGCTAAATAAACTGTGCTGCACTCAAACAGTGTAAGCTGCTGCTGCAACAGCAATTACATGTGTGTCTGTCTGTACACTATGTGCATTCATGTGTGTGCATGCATGCCACTTAACTGAAAGGGAATATTCCCAGTCGTACGTAACATGTATGTCAGTATGTTGTTTGGCTTCTCCTCATTAAGGCTGTGCTGGAGAAATAAGCAGCACTAAGATTAATGTGACTGCTCTCATTACTGCCTTTAAACGCCACACTCCCCGGCCATCCGCGCACCTCGGATTTCGGTGACAAATTGTTTCAAATTGTCTCCATGTCATTAAGCATGCCAGCCCTAAAAAAATTGGACGCTTGCTTCCTGGAGGGGAAACAGGGCCACAGAGTAGCAGTAAGATGCCCATCAACTGCAGCCCTCCCACTGCGAGATTATTAAAGTATGTCTGGAGCTATTTATCTCCCACAATCGAGACCTGCAGGAAAGAAAGCAGGCCAGAACATGCATCAAATCTGTGCCGTTCCAGAGAGGGACCTATTGTAATATGCCAGGAGTCAATAGGCAACTTATTGCTCAAATATTTTTTGCACAGTATATACAGCATTCTGCATTATGCATAGGGGATAATGCATTCCTAACATTTCAGAGTGAGCCATTTGCAGTATTTATAACATGTTCTTCGGTATTCGATGATGGAACCTTGATCATTTGGCCACAACAGTCGTGGTCAAATGAGGCACAGATCATTGTGATGGTTTTTAGTCTTACTGAGACAGAAGACATGCTAATACTAAATTATGTATGAACCCTTGATATTTAACACAGTCTCAGCACTGAAAGAGGTACACTGTGTGATATTTTTTTGTGTGTGTATGTCTGTTTCTGCATAGTCAAAGGGGTTTCAGTCCTTTGGCTGAAGGACATTTCTAATGATAGGGATGAATTTAACATATTTGGCGAATTGGCCCAAGTGTGCACGCTAACCTAAGTTTATTTCTTCTGTCAATATAACTTTATAATCCAAATCCACTGGCTCTATTAATAGATACATATTAGAGTTTCGTTTTTGTTTCTTGACCTGTGGTTTGGTAGGCTGACTAAGTAGACAGGCTAGCTGTCTCTCAACTCTGTGTGTAAGTGAAGTCTTCTGAGTTTATTTTTTACTTGTGAAAGGCCTATCCGGTTCAGCAGGCCCGTGCACAGACATCTTGAGAAAAAAAGGGCACCATCCCCCCAACCCCCCCCTACCCGACCATACCCTTAAATTCACCACTAAAAATCATTAATAAGCATTAATAATCATGCACTCTATTACTATTCAAAGTCCACTAAAACACATTATTCCCTGAAGAAAGCGCTTTTAACATGTTTTCAAGCTATACAGTCATTCAGGGCTCAGTTATTTAGACCAGCCCAGTCTTATTAGATCAGATTAAGCCTAGACCTGGACCAAAAAGCTAGCATAGTTTATCCATTAGTCATCTGTATCTGGGAGCCCCACCGAAATCTGTCAAGACCCTTTATCAGATCACTATGCAGTATAATATACATTGTCTGAGATTCATAGTGCTGACCAAAAAACAGTTTTGCCTTTTAGAGACATTATAAACCTTGATAAAATCCTAATCATAAACTGAAATGCTTGCTATAGGCACCTTAGGCAACTTAACTACATGCTTCATACATTGAACATAGGCCTATATTTGTCAGCTGTTCTGCGTGAGAACTTTTAATCAGCTAGCTTTTTTACACTCATAGCCAATTGGCCGACTTGATTCATTAAACGGATTCTATTAATAACATGATCGTAAATATTGTTTAACAGTGATTTCGTAATTAAACCGTGCAAAAAGGTAAACATGAAATTCTCAATGTTACATGGTGATACAAGTCCTTATTGGGTATCGTTTCCCACCTGTTCCAATCTATATAATATACCTGCGAATATAGCCGGTACTGCATCACAGGGGGCGACCAAACCCACTCTATTCCCAGACAAGGCTGAGCCAATTGTGCCTCGCGGATCTTGAGATTAAGATTCCCAAATATTATAAAGTCTTAAACGCACTCTGGATCAGGAGAATGTGGCCCAAGTGGCCCTTTAGTTTGACCTAAGGCAATACCAACTGAAAACTCACATGACTCTCCAGCTAAACCCCCCCTTTAATGATGCCCTATGTGCTCAAAGTGCCTTTTAGCCGGTAACAGTACTCCAAAGTGCAGAAACTTTTCATGTTTTGGTCAGCTTTGCTGTCTGCAATGAAGTTGTCAGCGTTCTCTTGTTTCCTTGATCAATAGGTAAGCAGGCAGTTCCCCGAAGCCAGGCCACAACTTCCCAACTAGCATCCAAAATGAAGCAGCTACAGACGGATACACTTCTATTTCTGGAGAGATGATATTGTCCCGTCTGAGTTTCCATTTATGTCTGGCTCATTAAGACGACCTGGGAAAGTTAAATTCTTCCAATTCTCTATTTTAAGCACAATTAAGCTTCAAATATGGAAACGCTTGTGGAATCTCTACAAGTCCACAAGTTCTAATGGAACTTGTGGACGCTACATTAAATACTCACATAGATCGTGTTGTGTGCTGTCAATTTGGTGGAAATCCTATTAGCATAGCAAAAGAAATCTACAGTATAGTGTCTGTCCTGGACTCATCACAGTAGAAGAGGCACTGAAGCATGCCATCTCTGTCCCACATCCTCAAATAAAGGCAGAGTCCAAACACAGGCGACCCTCCCCGTCTCCCACTTAATGACAACAACATTTCAGGCCAATGACTTCACCATGTCGAGCAGAATTACTGAGGTAGACAGTGTGCCTGCAATCCCAGCAGGGGGGAGAAGTGTGGAGTGCATCACGAGTCATCCATGCCCCCCAGAACATCACCTCAGGAAGCTGGGAAAAGACATACAGAAAGACACAGACAGAGCGAGAAAATGAATCTTTCATGTCTCATAACTATGCACCCATCTCTATGATGAAATATTAAACAGGCATAGTCTGGAGGTAAAGCTGTCTGAAACTTGCCTGTCCAAGGCAGCATGTTTGTCCAAGGCACCAAGGCAGGTGTTTGGGTGGTGATAGGACTGTCACATTTTGGGTGATGCATGTTCTTCTGGAGTGTGCTGGCAATGTGTGACTGGCATCTCGAGGCAGTGGGCTGCTGACTGCATCTGGCCAACTTTTCACAGACTGGAAGCTGGAATTGGTATGCATCTGAAAACAAACATGCGCACACACACACACACACGCATACGCATACACATCCCATCCTGCCTTTCTTATTCACAAGTCCAAAGCTGTTATATTAACAATGTATAATTCAGCTGATAATAACTATTATTATTATTATTTTCATTATTATTGTTATTATTGGCTCTGGCTGCCTGACTTTAATTGACCTGGGTTTTCAGCTGCAGTTAGTAAGTAGTGAATAATGTTAATATAATGTTATTCCCCTCATGTTATGTTCTCTTTAAAGCTTAATTTAGCGCAAAGCCTGGCCAATACCACAATACATATGTAGCACAATTGGATTCTGTAGTAATATTGAATATTGCAATACACATGCTTTGCATCATACCGCCCCAGATTCCATCTCTGTATTAAACAGTCATTCTATTTTATTATTATTATTATTATTATTATTATTTATTTATTTATTTATATTATTAATAATATTATTATAATTACGGACATAAATAAATGAAACAACAGTGTATTTGGGCTTTAATGTAATTTTGGCAGAATTTTTCTGACAAGCCAACCAGGCATGTGCACAGGGGGGTGGCTCCCTTTGCCCTCCTTTGAGATGCCCCTCTGGACCAAATAAATAATTAAATAATAATGATTATGTTTATTATGGAGTTTCTTGAGCCACTGCCCCTCAAAATGTCTGTGCACAGCCCTGAAGCCAACGTTCCATGTGGACGCTCTGTAGCGTTTGTAACTCATAGCGTCGTAATGTTGATACCAAAGTTAGCTGCTTGGCTACGTGCTGTGTCTCTTCTGTCAACTGCGCTAGTTACTTTTTTTTTGGCAATAACCAAGTGCCTTCACTCGCATAGCCCCGGTCTCTTTTAGCTTACATTGACCGAGTGATATCAGGTTGAGACTCAAACCTGATTCAGGTCAAGAAGGGGTTGATAATTAGCTAATGATATAACTCATGAGCGTATGTACTAGAGCAGGGAAAAACAGTACACGAGTCTCCAGGACTCGAGTCAGTAAACACTGCGCTAAATGTCAAATTAGGCTGAAAATTAGGCTGAAAACAGGTAACGCGTCGGGCCTTTGCACCTGAATAGTACAGCATAACCAAAAACAATACAGCTTGATTCAGTTCCAGTACACACCAACGTACTTGAACTAAGCAAACTGACACTCAAATTAGGGTTTTAGCCCTTTTTTCCTGTACTGCAATAACTTGCAATGTTATTACTAACACTTTGTCAAATTATGTTGTATCCCTGTTGACTTGAGCTCGTTTTTTTAACCACTAAGTGCACCAGAATGTAAACTGGAATAGTATTGATTTGTTGATTACTATTTTAAAATTATCACTTTGTTAAGATGTATGCCAGCACCAAAATATGCTAAATACACAGACCATACCTGACGACAACAAACGTGTTTGACCCATCAAAGACATAAGGGAGAACAAAAATTATTATATTTGATGACTTACCTGTCCAGCTGAAAACAAGAAACTTCTGCGTCCTTCATTAGGACTTTCCAACTGGATGTTCACCCTAGTTTTCTGCCGAAGCTGGAGGTTTTCCTCCTTTATTTTTTTTGCACTTGCTGCCGACTCCCCTGTTGTTTCTGCTTGTAATGAGTAGCGATGATCCTCATGATAATTATTTGCATTCAACAGCTTAGGTATTACAATAAATATCCTAAGGGAAAGTGACTATAATAGCCAGCAGCAGCTTTATCCAATGAGCGCGCAAATGTTCTTCTTCTATGTGAGTTTGCGCCTCTGTGGTCACATGAGCTACTTTAGGCAGTGGTGGCTCAGTGGTGGCTCAGTGGTTGGGGCAGTGGGCTGCTGATCAGAAGGTCGTGGGTTCAAACCTCAGCTCCACCAAGCTGCCACTGTTGGGCCCTTGAGCAAGGCC
>JAOUQW010000026.1:7973265-8009539 GCA_028565825.1 Olivaichthys viedmensis | reverse complement strand
GTCTTCATAATGTGTGAAGTGAGGGCAACGGGTCTGTAGTCCTTAAGGGTGCTGGGGTGTGATGTCTTTGGCACTGGAACTATGCAGGAAGACTTCCAGAGATGAGGCACTTTCTGTAGTTTTAGGGAGAGAGAGAACAGGTACTGTAGCCACAGAGCCACAGAGCTGGCTGGTGCAGGTCTTCAGCACCCTGGGGCTGATTTCATCAGGCCCCACAGCCTTGCCTGTGCAGAGTTTTCCCAGCTCTCTTCTCACCTGGTCCACGGAGACAGTTAGACTGGAATGTGCAGGAGACGTGGGGGCAGCAGGAGTGGTGTCCTCAGTGGGCAGGTCACAGGGACTGCAGGAAGGAGAAAAGGGAGGTGGGGGCAATGCCTTGGCTGACAAAACCCCAGATGGCACAAAAGAGCTGGAGATGGAGGTGTTAGGGGTAGATGAGTGCCCCACCATTAAATGTATTTGGGACACAGTCTGCCATGCCACAAGTGGTCTCCCTTATTTTGTAGGTAACAGCCTTTAAAACTCTAGCTCCGCAGACTAAAGGGCAATCATTCACAATTTGGATCATCTGTGGAATGTGGTGGATCACCTTATCCTGATTCTCCCGGAAAAAAAGGGGCAGAATCATTGTACATGAAAGGTATCATGATAAATCATTTTTGTTTGACTGCACATCTCTGTACTGGTCTTTGCACAATTTAAAATAAGGCTCATGGTGAAGGTCAAAGTCTGAGTGCTGGACTGCCGTGTGGTTACATGAACTCCATCCGAACCCGGTGACGAGCTCTGAAGTCAGGCGCCCACCTTTCCTTATGTGGTTACATTGGTGCACTGAGATCCATCTGACAGGAACACACCGCTAGGCCACTGAGTACTGTCAGATTGTATACTGTTGTTAGTGATTACCTCCAAGAATAGTTGACTCATCATGGAATAATGTATGTAGGTGGACAGTCATCATTGGAATAAAGGCAGAAGAATTGACTGGGCACCCATGCATTGTTGGATAATTATTGAAATATTATGGTGAACAATGTGGATAGATAGATAGACCTCAGTTTGCCTCTCATTACAAAGTAATGGGTCTCATTCATGGATGCAACGTTTGTTTGAATGAGCATGGCTTTGTTGACTTTTTTCTGCACACAGTCTCGTATTTTTCATGTTAACCTTTATATCTTACAATAAACGTGAAGAGAGTACACAATTTTATTAAAGGTAGGCCGGCTGTTCTGTTTCTATTGCTATGTGTCCTTGAATTTGGCCAGTCATTGAGGGCCGTAGGCGGCCTGTTAAAAAGGGGTGGTGTGGATCGTCCCAGCAGGCCATTTGACTGGACAGAGCTGCCTCTCTCTGGCCTGAAGCTGCGCTGGCCTAGGCCGAGGGGAGAGGAGCGCTCGCTGACTGATTACGTCTCTGAGAAAAGTACAGCCTGGGGAGCCTATTAGAAACGCTTGAGCCAATGACAACACAGACAGACGACACACCTAGCCTTCCATAGTGCATCTTCACCCTCTTCCATCACCTTACTAGATAGTGGAGTCTATCTATCTGCAAGCCAAGAAGTTTGTAGTTTTCATATTTTTCAGTTTGGTTTTATAACTCTCTTTCCTTCGCTCTTTCAAATATGCATAAACACATATGAAAGGACTCATAAAGCTCTTATTAAGACATTTTCCGAGCAGATGTTTAAACTCTAGATTCCATGTTGCCTTGTGGAATATTATTCAACCAGCCCCTTCCCTTTTCACAGTAGTTCCTGTGGCAATGATCACACATTGTGTCTCTTGTTGTTAATGTAATCAGGAAACACTTAAACAATAGGCTTCTGCCCTCCCACATCAGCAAGCGGTAAAAGAAGGTCCTTTGTTTCTAAAATAAGAACTGCTTGACATTTGAAAGTCAGCACGGCCCATTGCTATGAAGTTCGCCGGCAGCTAGAACACAGGCCGGAACCCTGCGAGCTATTTCCAGCATCTCTGAAAACCCGTTATTGTAAGCGTGTAATTACAGGCCTTGACGCTGCACTTAATTCCCAAACAATATGGTGTACTTATACACAAGGCCGTCAAATTATGCTCGGCCCATCATCCAGAAAGGGCTGTCAGGATGTGGATGTTGGAGCTGCCGTGCAGTGGCCGCCAAATCTGCGCCACCACCCTCGATTCTGCTTTCTCATTATCCCAAACCCTGCTCCAAACCTAATGAGGACGATGGAGAGGAGGAGGCCTCAGTGAGACCACAATGAATTTCACAACTCAAACATTGTCATGTCTGCAAAACAAGGACTGGACTAAACAATATGGGTTGGTGTTGTTTGGAGTTGTTGTTTGTTGTATTTTCTGAGAAATATGATCGGAATGTTACAGAAAAATGTTTCCAGTTGTAAAAGAGCTTTGCACCTGTAAATAAAATGAAACATGCAAAAGTTAAAAGAATGAGAATTATATTAAAATCAAATACAAAAAATGTAACGCAATTATTTATATAAAATCCATATAAATAGTTTTTTTATATGATAATAGATAAATATATGATTGTTTTACAGAACAAACAACAATAATCTACAGACAATAAAAGTGAAAATCTACAGTAACCTTATACAATATTCTAAACACACAGTAGTTGTGTTTTTATAATAAAAATTAAGTGCCCTCTCGTAGCATCATCTCTCAAGGGACTCATTTTAACAATGCATAGGAGGACAGCGGGAGTTTTTTTAGAGGCTTATTCTCGTCTGAAAAGTTAGTTAATGTGTTTACTTTGGAACCCCCTTTATCATTTTACCCTTCACTTGCTCAACTGTCAGGAGAATGGAATTAAGACTCCCCCAGTCCAGAGAGGAAATGACAAATAAGTACTTCCAGCAGACTGGAAGAGGCAGCGAGAGCAGGACACGCGTCAGTGGCTTCAGCACAGGAAATAGGAGGGACACATTACAGTGTCACACAAAGGATAGTGTGTTTCCAGCATAGTGCCATGTGCCCAGCTTGTGTGAGGCAATTGGGAGGAATCTTTTTTTCCCCTTGTGTCTCTTCTTTCTTTCTGGGAAGTTGATGAAGTTCCCAAATTGCCTAGTAACCAAGCAACAAGACCCTATAATTTCCCCCATCCTCGGTTCTTCATCAGACTCTGGTGTCCCTCAAGAGGCTTTTTCTAAAGAAACTCTGTTTGACAGGGCCACTTTTTTTCCGGTACTCTGTGCTCATTTTGGCGAGACAGTCACCTCTGTGCTTTTAATTGGTGGAAATGTTAGCAGCATCTGGGTCCGATGTGTGTTGTGCCCCTTTGGCTCTGCCCTCGTCCATGCCACAGAACCCAGAATGGCTGCCACTCATCGTTATGGCCCCATGTTCCCAGAAGAGGCGGCCATTTCACGCATTCGAGAAATTATGCTGAATTTCATAATATGCTTATTTTCTCCATGCAGCCGCAGGGAAGGAGAGAAGAGGGGAGTGGTGGAATTATATGCTATGTTAACTTCTATAAGCTATGAACCCATCTATATGGCTGCGAGACATGTCTGAAAGCCTTTTTTCTCCTTGTACAATGGTTGCTCCATATTGAGATAGAATGGGGGAAATAAAATCTCTCTGGACACTCGTTCAACCTGGTGCCTTCTCTCCTCTGAAATTGTCCCAGTATAATATTCCTTGAGGTATTTGAGTATCTGACGTATTTCCACTGGTGCCATACCAGAGCTCCCAGTTTCTTACCTTGGAGATTGGAGGCTGAATACAAACTAACCGTGTTGCAGACGCACTGAGTAACACACAATAAAAAAAAATTTGTGAGATACCAAAATAAGCCTCTAGCTTATTCGTGGAAAAACCAAAGACATACAGAGTCCAAATTATTGTCAAAACCACTTAGTTCACCTGGGTTTTACACATGCAGGGTAAATATTTATAATTTCTTCCATTGGGCATGTGATTAAATTTGGGATCATGATCTGATTACATACCCATAATATTTCAACACATTCTCATTATTAAAACTGAAAATGATCACATGATGACCTGGTTTGCTGCCACCAAAAACAAGGGGATATCTGATTGGCACGCCAGTGGTTACTTTACCATTAATATGCGGATGGTTGGACAGCACATGGCTATATGTGGATGCATCTTCTGTAGGAGACCACACAAGACAGCAGCTGTCTCTGAAGATCCGGCAGTCAGATGACTGGTTGTGGCCATCGTGATGCCATGTGAGGGGCGCTTGCTACTTGAATGCAGGCATTCAGAAGAGGATTCCAGTGGGTCCGGCATCCTGCTGCCATTTCAACAGCACCAGGGACTCTTCAAGGCAAACATGAGCTGCTGCCAAAAAACTTAAGAATGCATGCTGAGAAGTATTTCTAGCACTTCCTTCTGGAGCCCTGCACTGACAGTGACATCTTGATTTTAATGGCTTTGTTAAGGAAGGAGGTTCTGCTGTCTTAGGCCGTCTCTTATGCTTTAAGTCATATTACACAAGTTATGAAATACAAGTATTGCCTTTAGATAATTTGAATTACTACAGCTAGGACGATAAATCAGGACAAAATTATTGAAAAATATTGACATTTTTATTATTTACTACATCAGGTATTTTAAAATTAATTTTTAATTATGTCTAGGCCAGTTTTAATTTTCCCCAAAGGGAGAGACAAAGTCTTATAGTCGCTAAAACCAGCAATTCCCAACCTGTAGGCCGCGGCCCACTAATGGTCCGTGAGGGTAATGCAGGTGGGCCGCCAAACCAATGAAATTTTTAAAATATTTTAGTTATCAAATAATTTATATTTACTTTTGCTAAATGATTATTAAAATTCTTACAAATTATTTTTAAAAAGTTTTTGCCTTAAATTCATCATGACCAAAACGCTAATAGTTATGCATCGCACGTTGATGGTAGGCCAATTGACATGCTCCCGCCTCTGTGTTGAAAAATACAAAACTAACAGGTCGCGACTAAAATGGATAGGTGGATTGCATTAGGGAGCATCAAAAGGAAAGAGTCAGAGGATTCAACAAGTGAGGCCCCAGAAGAGTCCAGAAAGGAATAAAGAAAAAAACAGCAAGGGTCGGAGGAAGTACAGCAGTGAGTACTTGTCACTGGGATTTACAAGCACTGGGACTGAGGACAAACCGTTAGCCTCTGCCTGGTCTGTTTGGAGGTTTTGGCTAACAAGGCTATGAAGCCATGCAAATTGCATCGTCACCTCGAAACTAAACATGGAAAATATGTGTCAAAGCCACGTGAATTTTTTGAGAACAAGCTAAAACAGTACCAAAGAAAGAAGAAAGTGATTGAGTCTACTTGTACTGGCAGCGAAAATACCAAAGCAGTTGAGGCTTCCTATCGAGTGGCTTCCAGCACTTGTGGCATTGAAAAGTACAGGAGTTAACTCAATGTTGAACCTGATCTTTGCCTTAGACTATCATCCATACAGCCAGACATTAAGCATTTAACATCTGCCATGCAACACCAGCCCTCTCATTAGGTGAGCCAATATGATTGTTGAATTTTGACTGACAAAAGGAAGTGTTTTTTTGCCACCTAACTTGTTAATATGTGTTCATAGTATTGTTATTTTGTATCCGTATTCTTGGACGAGCTTGTAAATATTGACATGTGTTGTGCAAGCGCCCACTTTAATATTAATTGTTTGCTTTTTAACGTTATGTTATATGGAACTATAGAAATGGTTTTAGTTACGCAGGTTACCTTTCCTATACAATGTGTGCTTACTGTGGCGTAGATGGCCACTTTCTCTTCTTTGATCACTCAAATAAATGGTGCCGTGAAAGCGAACTGTTTGGCTCCCGTTGTGTTGTAAAAATAAAATGTAAGCATGAATTAAGTGAACGGACGTGTTGGTGGGCCGCAAAAATATTTGAGCTACGGAAGTGGTTCACGAAGTGAAAAAGGTTGGGAATGGCTGGCTAAAACTAAACATTCAACTAAAACAGAAGATATAGAATGCTCCTTTATTATTCCAGATTTGGGGTCAGAGCACAGGGTCAGCCATGATACAGTGACACTGGAGCAGGGAGGGTTAAGGGCCTTGCTCAAGGGCCCAACAGTAGCAGCTTGGTGGAGGTTTGAACCCACGACCTTCTGATCAGTAGTCCAGTGCCCTAACCACTGAGCCACCACTTTGTGTATTCTCTAATCATGTTGATGAATGACTAAGGGAATGAATTTGGCTTCTGTGTCACCTCATATTTATACCCCAGTGAAACAGGAAGTCATGGATGACCGCTTAAGAGTTCCTAAACACTTAGGTGAACTTAAATGGTGATGTGTGTTTAGTCTCCGCTGTGTCCCGTCATGTTAAGTGTACTCACCTGTGTCTCGTTCATCTCCCTATTAGTCAGTGTATTTAAAGCCCTCATGTCCCAGTCCTGAAGGTCTTCTGTTGTAAATGTCATGCTTGTGTGTTTCCTGTTTTATGTTTAAGAAGTCAATTAAGTTATGCTGTTCAGTGGCTACGTGCATTTGTCCGTCCACCCAGCTACACGCTGTGACAGAACAGAAGACCTACAAAAAATGGATACAGCAAGCCACTCTGAGTTTTGCTTTGCGGAGGAGGAAAAGACATGCTTAAAGCAGGAGACCGGAGTTTGCAGAGGAGGTTGCTGGGGCGGACGAAGCTGCGGAAGCGAGGGCTGCTCCGCGACGCTGTATAAACTGGCGGAGGAGAAAGCCTGAACCGGAGGGAGATGGTCCAGTGCAGCCCGTTGTCGTGGTGAGAGCGGGCAGGAGCTGAGCCGTATGAGCCAGGAGGAGCTCCTGAAGAGGGGCAAATACCTCGCCATCGGCGAGAGAGCAGCTCGCCCCAGCTAGGGATGCAGCCACCCGGGACAAGCGACGCGGTGAGTTCAAAGAGCAGCAACGAGAGATCAAATTCCTTCCTTCCTGGGGCGGCTCTTAAAGTGGCTGCTTGACCCACCTCCTTCCGCACCGCCAGAAAACTCCCCACAGGACATGGTATGGGGGATGCAGAGGTCGCCCCTGTACTTCCAGAGACCAGCGCTGTGGTCTTTTCTGTACCGCCAGTCCAGGACACAAGCCTCCCAGGAGGGGAGGAGAAAACCCCCCTAGAAATTATTTGGGGGGGCTGATGGCACCATCGGAGGCCAGTGCCGTTGTCGTCCTTGCACTGCCAGAGGCCAACGCTGTGGTCGTCCTTGCACCGCCGGAGGCCAGCGCCGTGGTTATTCCAGTACCGCCAGCCCAGTTCTCAAGCCTCTCAGGGGAGGTGAAAACCCCTTGCACTGCCGGAGCCAAGCGCTGTGGTCATCCTTGCATCGCACCTCTGCACGCCTGCGCGGACAAGGTCCGCCTCCTGAATTCACGGAGGGAGTCGCTCCACTCCCACCGCCTATTAGCGTCAGTGCTCCGCTCCCTGGCTTCGCTGGGGAGGACTGTCTGTCTCCGGTGCAAGGCCAGCCTCTGTGCATCCACCCGGACATGTACTTTAAGCCCACGGGCCCGGGGCCCCCCTGAGGTCCTCATGTGGGCGCTTCAGGAGCTGCGCCTTAAAGGGGGGGGGGGTTCTGTCATGGTCTCCCCGCCGTGGGAATCCCTAGCGGGTGTGTCCGTCCACCCAACTACGTGCCGTGACAAACATGAGGAAGGAAGGTCGTCATCATTTCAAATCATATCACAGTTTGGTATTGTTACCTGAAAACATTTCTTTTGACTAATTTGCTATGACATATCTCTGGTCCTCTGATTTATTAAGCACAGCCACACTTCAGATGGCATTTTCCTAATGTGGTAGTGAGCACTGCAATGTGACACTTGCACCGTAAAACTCGCGTCATTAAAATTTGCTGCTGTGTGTGCCAACTAAAGTAAAATCAGGTCTGGACATTTTGGATAATGGATCGGCACACAGAATACCTATACCTATAGAGAAACGATACATATCGATTTCATGGCCATTATTGATAGTACTACCAAATGACTAAATAGGCCTTAAATAAGTCAGCATACAGACAACACATTTGACAAGTTTTATATACACATCTATAGTTAATGAAATTTTCACTACTGTACCATCGATAATTTAAAGAAAATAAGCATACCGTTGATTGCTTGCAGTATGCAAATTTTCACAGTTGTAAAATTGCATTATGCAATATGAGTAAAAAAAAAAAAAAACCTGCACCTCATCATGACATTGAAGAAAACTGGCATCAACATTGTCATTTGAAGCAAACTTTTGAATAACCAAAAGATCAACACGACGCTATGGAAAAGACAAACAACATTGTGGAAAAACAAACAAGACCGCATTGTGCTCTGGCTGGGTGGCCTTATCTCCCCTGTGTTCCTGTTTGTTTGTGGTGCTGATCAGAGGGATGTGGGTAAAATGCCGTGAAATAATAGGTGAGATGCTGTTGCTGCTGCGCTGTTGTTACTGTACAGCACAGATGTTATGTTTCTTATGGTGCCAGTGGGATAATCAAGTCAAAGTATTTCTTCATTTTTCTTTATTAATTGTTTGAGGCATATTTAAGCATTGAGTTCTAATGCTGAGAGGTTCCCACAGCTGTCACTATGGATACTCAGGCTCAGTGGGATTATGTAATGATTGTAACATACAAAGGCCTATAAGGAACCCCCAGGACATACTTACACATTGCTATAACTGGTTATAATCATTAGTGGAGAGCTGCTGACCAATAGACACAAGATAGAATTCATTCTAGACAAAAGATTGTATCCACACTTCCTTTGTTTGTGTGTGTGTGTGTGTGTGTTTGTGTTTGTGTGTGTGTGTGTGTGTGTGTGTGTGTGTGTGGGTGGGTTAGACTTCCATTTAATTCGTTAGCTGCCTTAGTGGTAGCTACAGTTATCAACAAAGTAACAATTTGGAAGTTCCAAATGAAGTTCCATAATATTTACAAATTTAAGACCCTATGTAGTATTTTTTGTCGCCTAATGTGAGTGTAATGCCTAATCGAAACATGTGTTTCCTAAGCTTTTTAGACAAATGACTCCAGTCGGAAACGGGGTCTAAATAAATATACGTTTTATGCCATAGCCTACTTGATTTTCACCTATTCTTTAATGATGTCTTAATTTTCTAATTATATATAAAAACAAACTGTAATGAAGTATGTAATGAACATGTGTAGTGAATAGAAAGCGTAAATTATTCCTCTGTGCAGCTGAGTTTGAAATGCTGAATTTTTATATAAAAGATGTAAAATTGAGAAATATCTACAACAAGAAAACATTACTGTTGGTATATAAATAATCTGAAATCATCTGAAACATTAAAGTTCATGACAAGATTATGATGTAGCCCTCTCGTAATTTTCTTGCATAGTGTAGCTCTACTGCTAATATTTGCTCTGTGGCAGCATAAGAGGCTAATTGCATTCATTAATATTAGAATACATTCCAAAACTAAATCTGTCAAGCAATTCAAATTTAAATGCAATTTTAAAGTAATTTGACAGTAACGATTGGATGCAGCGCTGCCAAATTAACAGCTGTTGCTGAATTAGCGGCATAGTTAGTTAGCTAACTTAGCTAGCTAGTGATATCAGCAGACAAGCCCAACTAGCAAGTTAGCTGCCAGGCTAAGGGTGATGTTAGAGCACATAGAAACTGTATAAAATAATACCTGTCTGTATCAGTTGTCATTTAGGGACAATGATTTAGACAACTAATTTTTTTTATTTATTATAATAAAATCAACCATAAAGCGTTAACAACATTTAGCTGTAAACAACAGCCTAGTTATTATGGCAACCCCTAATTGTACAAACAATATCAGTTTTTCATGTCTCCATTTGTAGTTGCAAATTAACATTATTACTAGCTAATATGTTATTGTCAAGTTTTGCTAACTGCAAAGAAAGAAAATCTTAAACAGACCAAGTTTATCAGTATGCTGAACTTAATTGCCCAAGCAGATTCTAACCTAATCAGTAGTATTTTATTCTTAGTAACTTTTTACATTTGCAACATCCTCACTGATCCATATAATAAGAGGTGCATTCTGTTAAAATAAGCTCCAATGAGAGCACATGTCAACCAAGTCTGAAGATTTCAATTTGATGGCAATTGAGTCAATTTGATAATCATTTTATGGCATGATTGCACCAGAGATACAAGTAAACATGGGAAAGGATTAAGCAATGTTTTGTGGCTGTTGCGTGGGGTACAGACTTCATCAGGTGAAGCAACCGATCAAGAGAACCCAAATATCTGTCTGCTGTGGCACGGTCCGTGCACTCCAACATTAATCGAACATAATTGGTGCTTAAAGTCTTAAATATTTTATTATTGTGAGATCTGACAGCACTGCTCAGAAGCAAATTGGGATCATCTCCCATGACCACAGAGGATTTGCAGATTTAAGCCAGAACTAAGTTTATTTCCACCGTGTGCTTTTTATCCCCGCAAACAAACCGTTTAAAAGGATCACCCGCGACAGATAACCACATTACTGTAAGAGAGAAATAAGGCCGCCCGCCTGAAGATCCTCATTGGCATCCCCCTCCTCCTCTTCACCCCGGTCTAATTGTGCCGAGGTTCCCGATGGGTTTAGATGTTTGACACTGCGAAATGCTCTTAAATCTTCCTCGCTCTTCTCTCCCTTATGCTAGGCCCTATCTCTGCTGAGAAAAAGGGGCTGTATGTCGAATTTGGAAATTTATCGTTTTACAAAATGGCGCGTTAATTGGGTGCAGACACGGTCCGATTCGAAATGCTGACTTAAGAAAAGAAGTTCAGATTTTTTCAAAATGAGTTTGTATAGCTGCACAAGGACACCCTCCCACTACACACACACACACACACACACACACACAACTGATATCAGGCATTCTCTCTATTTCACTCTCTGTAGTTCCTGTGCAAAGACTTTTGCTTCTATATCCCTACTGCTGAGATTTATCAGAGCAACTTATTCCATTTAATCATTATAAGGGATGAGGGAACTGACCTTTTGACAATGGTACCTCTCCTTTATCGATCTAAATCTAAGATATCTAACCTAACCACAAAGACCAGAGAGACTTCACCAGTTTATTTATTATTACCCTTAATTTTGAAACTATGGGCCCAGATGTTTCGTAACTATTTTCTACTATGCTGCTGACTGGCAAATACAAATTAATTCCCAAAACTTTTGTCCCTTTATAGTAATAAATACCAGCAGCATTCAATAGTCTATTAGAGCAGCCTATATTTACAACATGGTTACCACATGGTAAAAGGCCAGTTGTCTCTAGTCTACAGTGAGAAGGACACAAGATTGTTGTCCCATTCAATACTGTCCATGCAAGAGGGATCAATTAGCCCAACATCTCTGTCGACACAGCTGGCCCAAACCCAAATGGTGTCCAGAGCGGTCCCAGTTCAGATGAGACAGCAACTTTTCAAATAACTACACTGGTTCAACCACTACATCTATGGGCAATCGACTCGAATGCCAGGGACAGTAACTATTGAACTGCAATCACTTTATCTACACATCTATTTAGTATCCTGTCCTGTCAATCAATTCAATTCGGTTTGTACTAACAGTTTCATGTAATCAATGAAAAAATACAAGAACAGGAAGTTCCACCATGAGCATTTATTTCCGAGGAGACTTAATAAATATGTTATTAAATGTGTTAATAAACGTGTTTTCCATTAATTACATGAAACTGTTCATTGCCTCCACATTTTAGAAAAGAATTCTAAAATGATTTACTATTAAAATTCTCTATGGGTGTGACTAAAATGTAAAAACAATGCTGCTTACTCAGGTAATATTTAGAGGCAGGAAGGCATCCAGTCATGTCAAAATTGAATGTTTGCCTACTGAGACCCCTTCATCTGGCTGAATTTTTAAGGAGGCATACAAGTATCCTTTGCTGTTTTACGTATCCTATAATCCCGTGCATCAGTTTGGGTGCAGCAGCCAGTCTGTAAAAAAAATTGGTGTTGGAAAACCTCGGCACAGTGGGGGAGAGGGGGCAGTTTGTGTACAAGTATAATATGTCTCTAATTATTATGATTCAATATTTTATTTATGACGGTAAACAGCTGGTGTAGTCATCGAATATTCCTTCAACTGACCTTTGGGGTTAGCATCCGTTAGCCTATGTAGGTATCTTGGCAGCATCATGACGTTTCCTTACAGGTGCCTGTGTAGCTATCAAGACACTGCCTTATAAGACACTGACTTATGAGAAATAATAGGAAACAAGGCATCAAGGCAGCTTCCTTCTTTTTTGAGACAAAGCCTACGTTCTATGTTCTACATTCTACAATGACTTCTTCTTTGCCCTATTTTTAAAATGACAAATATCAACTTTTTATATTTTCTCTTTTCATAGTTACTTTTTATTCTTTGGATTGAATATGATTAATTTCATGATTGGATTACGTCTTACAATAAACAATAGTACAGAAATAATTTTCCACAGTTTATCCAAAGGCTAGAATTGATTCTTACTGGAACACTCCTTGCTTTATTTGGAGACAAAAACATCTGGTGTACTTTCCCCTTAAAAACCTCTTCTAACCCTAACTAGTGACAGTAAAGCAGTAAAAAGTATAAATAAATGACTGCCAAAGAATGAACGTCCTCCAAAGATCCTTGGCTTAAACACAAGATCATGAATGGCTTTGATGACAAGTGAAACCTAACAGCTCATAGGACTGCTTTTTTCTAATCTCAAAACACTTGCTGTCACAAAAGTCATCACTTCCTTCACATCCTTTTTACTAATGGTGCTATGCATTCCCTAATGTAGTCCTTAAACCTACAATATGTACCAAATAGGTTTCAGACGATTTGGCAATAGTATGTTCAGAACACACTGGTAAGTCTTTCTTGGACCTACACCATTACTTTCTACGCAAGGTCATTTTGGACATATAATATTGCTTGTCTGGCAAAGCAAGGGCAAAATCAATGGTGTGTATAATGATACAGTATGTAATCCATGTCCACTTGATAGTAGTTATCATGGCCCCATTAAACTCAAAGACATAGCCCACAGCACTGCGGCCGGAGAAGTTTTGCAATGCCAGAGATTCTATAGCGGCACCTTTCCATCCCACCCTCAAGTAAACAAGCCACAATTAATTGCAATGTGTAAATTTAACCCAGAGGCAAGGAGGCCACCTCAAGCCTTGCCACAAGACACCGTCTTGGCAAATCGCCACACACCGTATTTTTACTTTGACCTTTTCTGGGATTACCAATAGCAAGACTTAGCTGGCGGCACGTACTATTCGGGCCAGAGCCAGGCTGAAAATATCAGCGGTTTCTGTTTTCACTTGAGATTATTGTAATCTTCAAGCATTTCAGTATTGCTGTTGAGTATTCCTGTAGTACAGTGGGCCTTGTGATCATATGACATAAGCGTGTATATTGATAGCTCTTCAATGTGTACTTAACACATTAGTGTCACTTAATATAGTTGGTCTTGTTCGGTATTATGAGATTGGCCTCCACTTTACATGCCTGGACATGTCTGAAAAGGTTTTTGCCCTTGCGCTGGTTTGCTCTGTTTGTTTTAAAGGCTCTTTTAATTTCCTACGTGTCCTATATGGACAAAGTATATATCCCAACCACCAAAGTTTATGAGAAAAGTAGTGCAGCAAAGCTAGCAAAACTTAAAACTAGCAAAACTATGTCCTCAAAAAGCTGATCAGGTCATCTGGCCCCTGTGCAGGCATTGGGGGCTTAAATCGGTGCAAACGAACTGATTATTTAAGCGTTAAATGTGGTTTACACCAGGTGCGTGCTCTCAAAAGTGTGGCAGAAAAAACGAGTCAAAGCGCGATTGCAAGGGCCAGGTCATGGCTGTGGCGAGTGGGGTCTCTGAACTATCCAGGTGCACAGGAGTGTTGACGGATGGAAGCAGGCTTCGGCAGTGGCGCGAATTCTCCACAGGAACCCAAAAGGGCCTTATTCACAAGGGAAGCTCAGCCACACGTTAACTTGTTGTTTTTAAGAGCACATGTATCCCTACAATTTTTTTTTCCTGTAGCAAGTTTTAAAGTGCCACATCGGGGTTTTGTGTGTGTGTTTAGAAACCATCCAACGGGGTCTTATTTGGCAGCAAAAGAATTCAACTACATCTTTAGCAAGCACCCGTAGGCGAGTTTGCACTGTGCTTCTCTCTCCACAGTTGTAACCGCTCCCACTCTTGAACAAGTGAGTGTGTGTGTGTGTGTGTGTGTGTGGAAGTGTGAGCATGTCAGTGTGTGAATCCCACTGGGCTTCATAGTCTGCGCCGAGCTCCACTTTATCCCTTGTTGTTTTGTAACTCAAAGGCTGCCGTCCTTGTCTCTATTTATGCAGCCCCATTCTCGTTAAAAACCAATACACCCTCATTACCGGCAATGCAAGGGTACACGTCAGTCTTTGAAGTGAGTTCCATCTGAGTGAAAAGCGAACCGAGAGACTTAAAGCAGGTTATATCCATGTATAAAGCACTTGCTCTATGCGCATCATCTCACTACCTCATTATCACGTATTGTGAACATCTATAACTTCATAAAGAGTGATACTTCACAGTTTTTCTCACAGAACACAGGCGATGTAAATGTACCTCACCTGGAATGTGGCACTCAGCCAGAGAGATCTTTTTAAACAGGACTCCAAATCCAAATTTACTCAAATGAAATTAAGATAATCACTTTTTTTTTGTTCTGGAACAGAATCCCAGCTAATAATTTTAGGTTAGCAGAATGTTTTCCGAACGTTTGTTTCAAAGACGGTTCAATCTGTCTTCTGGGTGTTCTCAGAACGTTTTTATATAATGTTTGTTCCTCCAACATTCCTGCAACATTTTTAGTTGTAGGAGCATTAACACTAACGTTTCCATAATGTTCGTTTTTGGGAATGGGAACGGTGTATGACCATGTTCTAATAACATTATAAAGCAAACCATTATTATGGCAGATGTTATTAGAACATTGCAGGAACTTTATTTTTGGAAGCCTAACCTTCTTAGAACCTGAATATTTACTGAACATGCTTATAACATTCTCTGTTACATGAAATGTTCATTTGAAATCTCTGTTATCAGATAATAAAATAATTTGTTTTGTAGCCCACAGCTTAATAATAATAATAATAAAATGTTCCTTGTGTTTTGGTGTTGCTATGACTTCCACCTCAACCTCCATAAAGCTCCCGCTATGTCTCTCCAGCCGATGTTTGGGAACATCTATACGATATCGTTTCATATTGTGCCGCTTCTTCTTGCTAAACCACTCGGGATTGTTTTTGCCGTATGTCTTGTGAAGCAATTCAAAGAGGAGCTGCTGAAAGGAAGGAGTTTAGGAAGAAAGAAAGGAAGAAGAGAACTGTGGAGGAAGGGCTTTTCATTGGATGGCTGTCTTGCTGGGAGAAGGATGCAGGTTAAGTTACAGGATAGAGCCATAATCAGTGAGACCAGAGACAACTGAATGAGGGAATTAGAGGCCTGCTGTGCTGCCAGCATGTCTTATCTTCAGTGAAGAGACGTGTGGAGAGGCAGCATGCTAATTGCTGTATTTTACTTCCTGCATGAGCAGGAAGCATTCATTTAGACACGTGCAATGTCCTTAAAAAAGTGAAAAAGGGCATGTGTCTCTTTTCAAAACCAGTGGTAGGGACTGTGTTTAATGTTTTTATGTTATTATTTGATTTGATTTGATTTTTTTATAGTGTGGTCAGTTAGATTGTGTTAGCTAGTTCAATAGCATGCCACAATTTCGAAATTACTAAACTCATTCATAATTAGGAAGAATTTATGATAAGATTGTTATCGAGATGTTATCAACTGCTGACAAACCTAAAGGGACAAGATATAAAATTCTGGGTTAAGGTGACTTAAATCATGCTCCATTTCCGTCTGTCATGTTTACGAGCTTTGGTTGTACACTTGAACACTTTGTGTTTCACAGCTCTTTTTCTATGTGTCTGTAGCCATCCCACTGTCTCTGTGACATCTGGCAGAAGGTCTCCAGAGTGTCATCTAGTCCTGCTTTACCTTTCCATGGCCCACAGCATGCCCAGAAGCGACATTCAGCAACTATTCCCTCTGAAGTCTAGTGAATCTCTTTGTGAGGATTTCAGTGCTACTTCTAGAAAGATCATGCACTATAGACGGACGGCTCACGTCAAGGCTCATTTCTGCCTGCCCCCAGGAGAGACCAGCCAGGCCGCTTCACCTCGAGAAGCTGCTGTTCGCTGTCATGATGAAAGCCAGCAGGTATGTCATCAAGAAGGTATGAAACTTGTCAGGTCAGCATCGCTCAGAGAAATGTCTCTTAGCTACTCTGGATAGAGATATCACAGGTTTCTCGCTCTGTCAAATATTTAAAAAACCTTTTTTTTTTAAATGAAAAACATTTGTCTGGAAAACAGCTTTCTCGTTTTCTCTGGTTCTTGGTGTACCAGGAATACAAGTGTATAAGTGAATAATAGATGATATGTCTTCCGTTTTTATAATTTCAATATTATACTTAATATCATGGTGTGCCATATGCAAAATAAACGGCAGTTAGCCTTAACAGCAACCTTTTTCATTTCCTGAACTTTTAAGTGTAGGACTTAACAGACACAACTCTGATGGTGCAAATCATCATTAAAGCAGCATTGTGATAGTATTTAAAAAGAAGTAAAACGCATTTAGTTTTTTTTTAACTCTGTCACTCTCCTATCTTGGCATTTGTGCTGGGGTTTGACAGGCAAGGGTTTTAATTCACAGAGACATAAATGTTAGTAGGATTATCTTTACATACTCTACCCAGATTAGCTGTGGATGTTGCGGTATGGTTGTCATGAAATATTAAAAGTAATAAGACAAAGAGGTAATAAGGATGTGTTTCTTTAGCAGCCCTTTTAATAAAATCCAGCCCTGTGATTATTATTTTTTTAACTGCTGCAGTTAAATAGTCTTGCAGTGTGCAAAGTTATCAAGGATTTAAAAGCACAGATTTAACAGTCATAATAATATTGTTAATTGTATTAACACAAGACCATTCATTTTTACTTCTGTGTTTGCCATAACACATATAGTGCATAATGCATAGTTAAATTGTACCTTATTTTCTTTTGTTATTTTTCTGCCCTTGCTACAAATCATCCAATGTATAAGTACTCTAATTTTGCTGTACCTTATTAATATAGTATTAATTTTTTTTATTAACACTACATGTTATTTAGGTTATCCATTTATATTACTGTATATTCTGCATACTAATGCCACATGTTTTCACACTTTCCTGAAATATAATTGCTCGAGTAATCAAGTATCACTCACGAAATGAGTATCATTAAATGCAACAAATTTACAGTTTAATTTGTGTGGATTATTTAAGTCACTTCTGAGCCTGCGAATCCCCCCTTCGTAAGTGGATTAATTAATTTGAATCAATAACTGCTCTATTGCTTATCTACAGCTGTGGAGGTCCAAACTGAAGCTTTTGCTACTCAATTGTTTTTTAAGTCACACAGTTACACAGTAAGCAATCAGGCTACCACGTCTTGTGGCAAAATATTATTTTTGTTTAATAATTGTCGTGTTATTAAATTGTAGGTTCATTTTTTATACAGATTAGCAACCAGGATTTTATTTTTTTCTCCATTTCAGTCCAATTCCCTGCAAACTGAAAACATCTGAAACAATTCTCTCCTTTTGTTCTGATCACACTCATTAAAAAATCATGTGTTTCAGTGCTGCTCAACATAAAGTCACATATGCACAGAACTGTGGCACAACATTTATGTAATTATAGAGAATGTCCACATTCCTTTCTGGCTTTGTTTATGTATTATGAAATGGTATTTGCCAGATGAGGCTGGACTTTCTGGGAGAATATGTCTGAATATAAAGGTTGCACAGGAGTTTTAAAGCAGATCAATCTGGAAACCTTAAAATAACTTTGTTTTCTCTTTCTCTCTCTCGCTCTCATCCTGCAGCCACAGTGAGGAATCTATGGAGGCTGTGTTGCATTTTTGTTTGCGTGTTTCAAGTGTAGCACTAGAAATTTTAGCACATGGAGCCTACAAACTGTGCCGACATAATCATCTGATCCTGCCTTTGATCCAGAACTACAGCATGGTAACACATATGCATGCATCGCTTCCATTGATTATTTACACCTCCTTTAGAATAGATACACTTCAGAATAATTTCTTTTTTTGTGTGTTAAGAACCGATCACATTAAATGTAATTTTTATGATGCAATTACATAATGCTTTGAAGCAGTCAGGTGCTTTGTTAATGAAAGATTCAAATCGTTTAGTCATTCATAAATTATCTCTAATACAATCAGACACAGCGCTGTGCATATAAGCAGAATACAAATAAGTAGCAAGCAACCTGTCTGCCACCTGAAAAATTCAGCTTGTAAGACCCTCAATGAGGATTGTGGTACTGTCTGTGACTGCCTGTTTTTATATCAGAGTTGCCCAGGTAGAGTGACACTAAATATAATTCAGTGCACCATTTAAAGAATGGATAACAGATGGTTTTAGAACCAGTCTGTGTTTGCGAGGGTTTACATTATTAAGTTGTCACATCCGTGCCGGATGGCATATTCTGCGTTTACTCCTAGGAATCAAACAGAGTGTTTGCGAGTGAAGAGAGCATGTAAGAGGACAACATAAGAGTTAGCGCTCAAAGTAAGGCTGGTAGTGAGGTAAGATCTTGCCTAGTACTGACCCTCAGGAAAACTGGACATTATCTAAACTCACAGCTCGTGCCTAGAGTTCATCCCTAGTTCCTCCGCCATCAATACTGCAGCTTATTTATCAGCACAAAAACGAAAAAATAATAACTTCAGACAATGTCATCATGCTTGGCCTGGCAGTGGATCGCCCACAAAGTTGATGGCTCGGAACAGGTAAGCTTGCTGAGAAACCGAAAGCAGATGTTGTGCTTTAAAACCCCTGCTTAGATGTCTAATGACTCCTAAAGTTAAGGGCCGCTGATCTGGAACCACTTTGATTTGCCAACAGAAATGGGGCATCACGCTTGTAATGAGAGGCATTACCTAATCACGATGGGTGTTGTGGAAACGAGAGCTTCTGAGACCTCCTGTATGTGGAGAATAAATCACCAGTGTTAAGTGTGTGGTATGCAATCCAGAAAGAGCTGGGAGAGGAAAAGTAGAGAGACCCTCACACAGACCTTAGCATCATCTTTAACCAAGAAGGGCACATGCAAGGCTGGGTTAGTAGATGTTGTTGTACGTATGTGTGTGTGTGTGTGTGTGTGTGTGTGTATGCGTGCACAAAAAAATGTGTATGACATAAATGATCACTTTATTCACTTTATTACATAATTTTTTTTTAGTTCCTATCCCATCCAACTGTGATGGTTTTACTATTTGATACAGCAAAAATTAACTTGAGGTTTAATTTAGAGTCCTTAAGGGGTTCTCCAGTTGTCCCTCTGGGGAACCCTTAAAGGTTCTATGTAGAACCCTAGAACTGGGTGACACCAGATAGTGGAATTATAAGTCGCTACAATAGACAGTCATATAGAGAAGAAGCAACAGCACTAAATGTGATTAAAGCATACTAAATGTTTGGTAATATCACATTGTGAATAGGAGTCCTGGGATGATCATGAGACAGTCTTTCTGATTACAGCAGCAATTTTACGGTATCCAGGTGAGAATATCCACTAAAGCAGGAAGGTGAGTCTTAGGCATTAACTGTTTTTGTAGCATGCACCTGAAGAGGGTATTGCTATTAAAAATAGCAAAAATGTGGCAGTTCAAAATAGATTTTATCTCATCGTATTTAAGACAACCTGATCTTATTAGAAATTCGTACAAATTCAAATGATCAAAAGCAGGATTTCATTAAATTTATACAAAGTCATAAGAGAAGGTACAAACACTAAACCTGCCCCTAACTCTAAGCTTAATCATTGTAAATTTTCATATAAATTGAATCATGCAAATTGTTACGTTGGTAGAGAACATGAAAGTAAAGTATTTTGGAATTAGCAGTGCAATTTGTTCTTATCTGTAATATAAGGTTGTCATAGAATATGGCTGGAAAAGATGATACCGAAATACTGTATGTTGTGATTGTTGTATGTATACAGTAAAATAAGCAGCTTATTAAGTATGAAATCAATCAAAATGAAATTACACACCATCACACGCACACACACACACACACAGAGAAAGTAAACTTTTTTCCTCCAACTCTCAACGGTCAATTGACTCAGCGACCCCTGAGTGTTGCCACTGCTGGGTTTAAAATTGACAGTGAGAGATTAAATGAAATTAAATGAAAATGAAAGAGAGACCAATGCAGACAGACCAAGTTTTTTTCCCTTTTTTCTTTTTCTTTTTGTGGTGTGGCGAATTAACATAGATTTCTTTCTATTTGTGTAAGCCTCGGTCAAGAAATTACAGTCTGTTCTCCCCACTGTGCAGCATGTTTTTACAGATTAGTTATTGTGCAGAAAGATGCATTACTGAACAAGTAACACACAATCTCCACCCCCGTATCTGCCTTTGATCTCATGATATGCTTCAACGACAAAGCTAATGTGGTTATGGGCTAACGTATACACTTTTCAACACACAAATGACTAAAACGTGCAGGGCTGCGCATGTGCTCAAAAAAAAACTAAACAGGACTGTTTCTCAGCAAAACAAGACATTATCTTCGCCAAACCAGTCTCTCTGAGGCTTTTCAAGGGCCAGAAAGCCTACTCCCACTGTTTTTTTTGTGCCGAACAACCCTCTGTGTCCACTCTCTCTCTCTGGAATCATTTGGTGGTCACATTCTGCACATAATAGCCAGCCCTTGTAACAGGCTTTTAGCTATTGTGCGATTTTTAGTGACCCTTTTTTTTTGTTTGAGTGGCAGACACTTTAACCTAACAGACCTTAATGCTGGTGCCCTTTAGGGGAGGTAATTGCACTCTACATCCATCTGCCCTGACCTCTTCCACCCTTGCTGAGCTCCACCAAGAGCTGGCCTTTCAGTATGTCAGCTGGACCAAGGTTTGGCCAAAATGCCAGAAAAACAGACTTCTACAATGGTACATGACAACAGCACTGTACTGTCATAAAGTCTAAACCTACGATCTGGAGGGCTGTGTAGAGAATCATTAGAGATTATTTACTAAGGTGGTATTACAGGCAAATCTTGCATATCTTGCAAATCTTGCAAATCTAAGCAACCAAGCATTTCATCCGTAACAAATAAAAACAAGCACTAAATATAAGTCAGACATTTGACGCGTCATTTAGCAAGTGACAAAATCAATAAAATGTCTAAATAAATGAATTAAATACCAGATTTGCCAAATGTAATACTGTCATAGAGACAAGACGACATAAAATATGTTTGTTGTAATTCAGGTCAGCCAGTGGGTTATTTATACCACTAAAATATCAATGTAAAATCTATAAGTGCAATTTAATCGTAAGTGATTACAAAAATGTCACTGGACTGAGTCTGGACGAGAGGAGCTGATTTGATTGGAACCTAACCACACCTCTTTAAAATGTATTTATTCCAACCCAACAGTGTTTTACAATTTCTCTGCTCTGCGCCAATGGTCACGAAATACCAAAAATATTCATGCCACACCCACATGCACCAATGCTGCGATTTTATGCCTTATTTTTGTGTTTGTGTTATGATCACAGACATAGGGCCCTAAATGTGGTAACCTTGTCAGTTCTATGTGGACTGAACATCAACCCATGTGCTCTTGATCTGTGATCTACAGGTGGCCATCCACGGTCTTCTGAAGCTGTTACCCTCTGCAGCTCTTACCCTCCAATCCTGTTCGTGTGTTCCACCTATCCACCACTCCGAGACCCCATGCCTTCATCTGTCACTCTGTGCGCCTGCAGAGCCAGCGTCACGCCAGCCGTAGCAAGATTAGAAAATTGCCGAAATGGTAGGGTGAAAAGGTATAATTGAAGATGGCAAAGAAGCTGAATGGGGGCAGATGTTTAAAGCAAGTGCTCTACACTGTTAAGTTCTGCAGAAGAGAGGCAAAGGCAGGCCTCGGAGGGCCACTGCGCACGATTACACTTGGTGTCAGGACTCCAGGACAACGCCAGTCTGAGAAAGCCTGGCACATAGTGCGCAGACAAACAAGAACAGAGCTTAATCATGGAGATTACTGTGCCGCCACTGCTGCCATGACAGGGACTAATTGAGGGAATGCGAGACACCTTCTAATGAACATCTAATTAAAACCAACTGCATGTTCCAAGAAAAAACTTGAAGAACTTGCTTAGGCAAACAAGACAGGCGTTTTCTTTCGTAGCCTTTTATTTACTCAAAGCTTGAGCTGAGAGAGATGATTTACAGTACATGGAAGAAATTGCTGTGTTTCTTTTATCTTTTTTGAATGAAGTTCTCAGTTTCTGTCTAGGTCTGCCACTCATTCAAGTAGAACAGTCAAAGCTTTTTTCCCCCTCAAACTCATTTGGCAAACGTCTGACCCATGATTTTTTTCCACTTATTCTATTTAGAGGTTAACTATCCTTGTGGTTCCATAATGATTTGTTTAATATCACCTTAAAAAGAGCTGACAGTAGGGTCGACACCCTAAACCTCCCCAATGAGTCCTCTGGTATGTTAGCGTTAGCGAGACTCAAAAACTCTATACTTCAAAATATACTGTAACTGTACCACAATTGCCAAAACACAAAAATGAACATGCACTGTTTGTTTTTGATTGCTTGGATTTGGATGGTGTGGACCTAAAAGTGGGCCGAGATCATTTCAGTGTGTTATGTTAGTCCATTTTAATTTGTTTTCAGAGGAAGGTGTGTTGACGATTGTAAAAAAAATAAAAATAATTCTCATTGATTTCCATTGAGTTTGCAGAACACTGCTGCATGGTACCTTAGAAAACCTTTCTTTTTCTCCATTCTCTATGATGACATTAAAAAGTGTCACATTTTTTCTTGGATTTTTCTCCTCCCATCAATGCCAAAGCTGCAGGAACCTCTGAATTGCATCAGAAAATGACCCTTCCCAGCCAGGGCATATGACAACATTATTAGGAACATTAGAATGTGAAGGAGATTTTGGGCTAATATGGCACTGGTGCCCATTTAGGTGTGAAAGGTGGACATAACAGCGCCCACTCTGAAGACATATGTTAAAGACGTGTGGGGTTTTCTAACTGACACTTTAGTGGTTACTGCTCCATAATTGGGATATCACCAGGCAGTTTTCCCCAGAAAACATGTCATAGTTTGGCCTGGTTATCGTTTTGCTTGCCAGACCCTTTAATACACTCTCAAACAACTTAACTCTTGCTTATTTTGCTTGTGTCAAGCTGACCTCCACCGTTTACTCTGGTAATTATACTGCATTACGAAGTACATAACTTGGTTAAAATTTATATTACTTGTTTTTAGGCAAGCTTGGAAGTGCAGAAATATTTTTCTCCTAAAATCGATCCCAAACAGTACAATATAGCTATTCCCTAGCCACAATTGAGTTTCATTGAAATGAAAGATACAGAATTTTCCATCTTAAACACAAGTTGTTTCTTTGTGTTGTGGGACTTTAATTTAAGGGTAGGCTGTTGGAGGAGACCACTAAATATTGGGTTTTCCCATCTATTTTTCTCAAGTGCAGTCCAAGACAGTTAGGGATACTGGATTCTCTATCATTTAGAATAATCTGCAGAAAAAGAATAACAAAATCAGTCACCCAGACCTCTTGATGTGACAGTAAGTATACTCTATACCTCATTATCAGGACAAAATTTACATAGAGAACATCATTAATAGTATATTATTATTAGTATGTGTAATGCTTAGTGATTTTCTACCATCTGTGATCTATAGTCATAGTCAATAATTCTGCCCATGCCTTATTTTACTTATTTATATTTGATCATTGGCTTAGGCAGATGGGTACTCAACACTTTAAAAATACTTTTTTTATATTTATCATCAGTACTTACTTAAAAATATTAGAATAACAAATCTACCCGGCATCTAATTTACTGGATCTCTTGTTTTTTCTATGCGATTACAGAATCCAAATCTGTACACAATAAGTAAAATGCCTGGATTTGTATGTAGGTTTTTGCTAGATTTTGACCCAAACTATCTGCTACCCTGATTTAGTCAAATACAGCAAGCAGCCTTTAGAGGAAGCCTTGAAGTCTAAACCTAATTTTAATTTCACATCTGCTTTGAATGATGATCACCACTCAAAGACCCCTAGTGTTGCTATTAATTGATAAACACTGAAATTCCGGCCTAATTTACTCGAAGAGGATAAATGAGACTCCCTTAATCAAACACTTTCCCAATTTCACTCTGTACTTAACCAACTAATATGTTTGACAGGTCTTTTAAATCATTGATAGTTAGAGAGTCGTCTGATTGGCCAGGCGGTGACTTTAAAGAGGATGCCTGGGGCCGTTCACTCTCTCTCTCTGTGGATAGAGAATGAGCTTCATGAGTGATGTCTGTCTGGCAGTGTCCACTGGATTAAAAGCTATTATGGGAACATTTATTATGACACCTAAATTGTCAGATGTAAAGCACAGCCAAATGCACCATGAAATGGACCCGAGAAGACCTTACTCTTCACACCCCATCTGTTCTCCCTGCCACGCGTTCTTTTGCGCGAAAGGATGGAGCTGCCAAGAGTCCAAGCTGGAAAGAAGCTGAAGGCTTTACATATGTAAAGATGCTATGTACTGAACTTAGCCGAAAGTACTTAGCTAATGAAACTAAGTTGAAGGAAAAATATATCCACAGTAAAATCTGCATTATGTGTTTTCAGATAAACCCCTTAACATGTGATGTCAATTGGACAAGTCAAGGTCAGGAACTACAGACAACGAGTGGCATCTTATTAGCTTTTATGGAACATTCTTGATTGCCCTGGTTCAAACATACATTTGGATTCCACTCTAAAAAATCCTGCCTGCCGTAACATCACCACATATACAAAATTGCCCATATCACTATAGCTTGACACACAACTACTTCCTTCTTTTTAGCAACTCTTAGCATGTATATCAATATGAACCTCATTTTACAGCTGCTAGTGGTATTTTCAGAAAAGAAAAAAAATCACCCATTGCCTCCATTGCAGATGGTTAGTAGTTGGATTGGCGTTCAAAAAGATAGTGTGTAGGTGATTTGTTAGGAGTACAAGCTGGCATGTAGGTGATGTTAAATATAACTGCAGCCATCTTTGCTATTTTAGCTGTGACGCAATTCCATGAATTCCCTTGTCATCCTGGGTTGTAGTGTTCTCTCATAAACAGGAAGTGCCAGGTGAATCACGAATGCCGATTTCTGATGGAGGAATGCTCAAAGCAGCTTGCAATTAGAAAATTGTTGATCCTTATGAAACGTAGTTGATGGTGTTTATAGTAATAAATAACCAATTCGCCCAAATCTTAATGTGTTCACATGCGATTCTATCCTGGTTCTCTTCTTATACCCACTACTTGCTGTGTGTCACCAATGTATGTGTCACAAAAAAGCCTTGACATATATACCATATATCTTGACATGACTTGAGCAACGTCATTACGTTTAATCTATGTAACAAACTTCAAGAACGAAATCAATCTACAATACAGAGATGACCTCAGTGGTGGGCCCTTCACTGGTTCCCCTTGCCTGGAGGTGAGTGCCTCCCATCTAATTAGGAGATAAAAGCTGCCACTTACCATGGGCTTCAGGGTTCGCTCAGACACAGAGAGAGAGAAAGAGAGAGAGAGAGAGAGAGAGGAACTCTGGTTACCATGGCCACCTGCCAGTGTGTCCGGATCGCAGTACATCTCTATCAGGACTAAAGGAACTGCATCTGCCTCGCAGCAATATGCAGCCAGGGAAGGCGGTATTTTTAGCGCGCACTGTGTTTTCTCTACTTGCCACTTTAGGTACTTTGTACAAAGCGGGTGTTATCAAGATTACAGCAATGACCGCCTCTATTAGAGTGGATAAAGATAATATAGCTGTAATTGTGTTAATACTGTAAACTGGTGATAATAGACAAAAAGGTTGAAAATTATTTTATTGATGTGTATTGTTAGCTGTTGTTTACCAAAGGCTGTAGTTTTTTCTTCTCCTGCTATTAAAGAGAGAAAATCGCGGATAGATTTAGAGAAAGAGAACGAGAAGAGTGGGGGTAGGAACACTTCCATTCATGTAGCAGCAGGATGGTTGTCATCAGAGAGAGGATCTTGGTGCCAGCTCGTAGCTGTCTGTGGATGCTGGCAGCAGGCACAGTAACGAGAGGGGGGGGATAGGCCGAGCCACCAGCAATAATCTTGCCTTCAAAAGATCCAGATGGCTAACCTTTCAGTCAAAATATTGTTTTTGGAGGGAGGTGTTCAGACTCCCACCTCTTTCTCTCGCTTCATGTCTTGCTCTCTCTCTCTTTTCTCTTTCACCTGCTGTGCTTTATCAGATCTTGGGCCCTCCCCAGGAAAACAAACAACACTCATCCGAATGTTCCGGAACTGTATGGGTTTGAGTGGAGAAGTGTATGTGTTGGGGATGGTGTATGTCTGTGTGTGTATGGTGTGTGTGTGTATGTGTGTGTGAAGAGGGATGTGGGCTCCCTTCAGTCTCCTGGGCAGGACACACACAGAGCGACTCTGTGTGGAGAAGAGGGCCGTGACACAGCTCACGCCACTCAGTGCCACGGATAAAAGGCCCTCCATGGGCTAACAAACACACACACACACACACACACACACACACACACACACATACACATACACTAGTCATACTCACAAACTATATTCTCTCCATTGTTTAGGAATTACTAAATGTATGGAATAATATCAGCTTTGCTTTTGAAAGCAAAACCGATGCCAGCAAAAGAGCATGTAATATTTTGCTATTTTTCAGAAATGTATACTGACTCCCAAACATTTATAACCAGCCAAATTTTAAGATGTTATTTTCAGTAGAAAAAGTCACCACCAGGTTATATTGTGTTACACCACATTAACTTGGCACTAACTGTGCTGTTGTAAAAACAGTTGTAAATCTCGCTAGGGTCCACATGAATCTGTCAGTGGCTTCATCAAGATAATTAGTCCTAATTTGCTGTTGATGATTTAACTACAATTCTAATTGCGCATGAGGCGTCCTCTGGAGGGATGCCGTTTTGGACTTCCTGTTGCTCTCGTGTCACCTCCATAATGGCGGTCAACTTTGTGCCACCATAAATTAGGCTACATGAGGCTGTACACATAGACACACACACAAACTTCCACACATACACACATGTACTCAAACATGTATATAAAAATTATGTATGCTCCCCGATGCTTACACTCGCACACAAAACAAAACCTGCTCTCATTTTCTCTCCTTCTACCCTCGCACACACACACAGGTCGAGTCAGGGTGCTCCGTTGGGGGAGCCGCGGTGGCTCCTGTGGTTGATGGCTGGGGCGTCTCGGCCCGTTGTGTGTTGCCACACTCGCTCTTGCTCCTCCAGAGCCGTGCAGACAGTCAGGCTCCTGTGAGCTGCTGCAGTTGCTGTCCCTCTGAGTGGAACATACAGAACAGACTCACAACGCCTGGACTCTTGCACTGTCCATGGCATGGGCCAACAACAAGAGCAGAGAGAGAGAAAGAGGGAGAGACGTCTGGTTGTCAGCTAACAATTTTAAGTTAGCAGAACATTTTCTGAACATTATTGTTATAAGAACTTGGTTCAGAGAACGTTCTGTTAAGTTTTCTCTGAGAATGTTTTTTTTATATAACATTTGTAAATGTTCCTACAAAGTTGTTGCAACATTTTAAGTTGTAGAAACGTTAACACTGATATTTCCATCATGTTAGCTTTTGTCTAACTGGTAATGTTGTGTGCGCAACGTTCTAATAACATTGAGAAACAAGATTTTATTTCAGGTAATGTTTTTTAAAGTATTGCAGGAGCGTTATTTTTGGTATATATAAATATAAAGTGGTATATACATACTAACTGAATGTTCTAATAATGTTCTCTGTTAGCTGGATTTTAACTGACACAAGGCTATAACTGAGGACAGTATGTGCCCTAAGGGTTACTTGTAAAGGGAGGAAAAGTGGAAGGTAAATGAAAAATGAAAAAAAAAAAAAAAGGCTGTAGAAACTAGCCAGAAGTTTGTTTGTTTGTTTTTTCTTTCTTTTTCTCTTTCTCCCTCTCGCATTCCTTATAAATAACATACAGGGCAGGACTTTTGCTGTATGCTATTCACAAGGCACAAGGGAGAAAAAGAGATTGAGAAAGAGACGGAAATAAATAAATAAATAAATAAATAAATAAATAAACATTTACAGTAAGAGTAGAACCTATTTTGGAATCTACTCCTACATTTTGCTAACTTTATTGTTAGAGGGAAGGGGCAAAGATACAAACAGAATGCTTTGCGTGTTGATCATTTTGGACTAATTTAACTGAAATCTTGCCTACGTACTTCCACAGATTTCTCCTGCACCGCTGTCACTGCCAAGAGCTGCACTCCGTCCCTTTCTCCTGCATTTCACACCAATTACATCCCCATTACACTCACGTAACATTAGCCACCTATAACAACAATGATTCTGTCATACTAAAACAAAACCACAAATGGGCTAAAATCCCTTGGATACTGTAAATACTATTACAGGGTCGATACAAATAGGATGGTCCGAAGAGAATGGGATTTCCCGGACCCGCTGGGAATTCTTGTTTGATGCGGGAAAGGCGAATTCCGCGCGGGTTATGCTATTTCGGGGAAAGCTGGACTCTAATGAATATTCCTTCGGAAAGTGCATATGAAACCAGTGATAGGAAACAGTGCTAAAGCATGCATTTTCAAGGGTAAATAAACAACAACCGATCAATGTGACATTCGATAGTTGTGGTTGGAGGGTTAGCATACCTTAAAACGTCCAAAAATAACTAGCCGTACTGTAACATAATGTAATTTACTTGGAGTAGCACTGTCTATCAACCTTTCTGAATGCCGAGGATAATACATACCAATTTCCTGGTTAGAGGCTTTCACGAAATATGTATTTGTTCCTTCATGGCATGCTTTCACTGGAAGTAGGGTAAGGGGTGATCAGTTATCCTGGGCACGAATTCCACCAGTGACAAAGGTCTGGGTGTCAGTGATACCTCTGAAGTACTAAATATACCCTCTGGCCTGGAGTGACATGAGCAGGTGGAGAATGGGCACTGCCAAATACTTGCGCCTCAGGACCCCAAATCTTACAGGTCACTTTTTTTGGCGGGGGGTGTGTGTTTTTGCGGGCTGGAGAGTGGGGGTAAGCACTTCATGTCGATGTGTGTGCGTGACACCCTGTTCAGAGGCAAAAAGGATCAGGGGAGACAACCCAAATCGGGGGTTACCGTTCGAAGCCAGCTGGTCTGGCTTAATTAATGCAGGACATTTTTTGTGTTATATATTGTTTTGTTTTTTTCTCTGTAGTCTAGTGAATGTTTGATTAACCTGGCCCACAGCAGGAACTGGAGGGTGTGACTTCCTGGAAAAACGGTGAGTTTTTCTCTTCCAGCTTTTCCCTTCCTTCTTCCTCTTTAGTGATGAGTTGAGAAATTGTGCCCATGGAAAGTTCTGGGACTCTACTATAGCTAGATACAGAGCATTCTTCCTGTCCTGGCACAGTTATGCTGAGAGTACAATTACTGGTATTTTCTAATATTATTCATGGTTGGGATTGTACTACCAAGGTAGAGGTCGCTTTAACACACTTAAGCAACTAACATAAGACAAAATACATTCTTAAAATTTACATTTTACATTTACATTTACAGCATTTAGCAGACGCCCTTATCCAGAGCAACTTACAGAAGACATCCATTGTCAATGAATCTATGTGTTTCAAGAACATTAAAAATAAATCATTCAAATGTATTAATAAGATACTATGTCATCTTATGGACTTGTCATGTGTTGTAGAAAGTCTTCAGTAGATTGGTTTGGCATAGGTAGTTAGCATCTGTACACATATTCTGAAGTGAAGAGAGCCTGGTAGTCAACTTCATCAAAGTCCAGCACATGCCAAAGGACCTTTAACCCCTTTAAACTTATGGCTTATTATCCAGTTATTCATTTTGAAGAATAGTAGACAGTAACTACTATAATTTAATCAGTAACCACAGTAAAATGTATAGGAAAGGTATGTAGTTACGAGAATGACGAATGTAGGTCTGGACTAAAATCCTTTGGTGTGTGCTTAATCTTATAGTCAACTAGTGTGGTAGTAGCCTGACTGACCAAAGCAGATCCAGTATCACATTATATTATAGACAACACTAGCCAAAGGACAAACAAATGTAGAAATATTTATGCTAGTTAAGGATGTTTAATATTGGAGTATTTGTTTACGAAAAGACATTGTGGGAGTTAAACATGTTCTAGTTTTGATAGATATGGCTTTTTTATACTGTGTATATATATATATATATAATATTTTATGGAGAGCTGTTAGCTTTATGAGTGGAAGATAGGGAGAGCTTAACATGACATTGATGCCAGAACTACCAAGATTTTAGATATTAAGTAAATGCATGTAATTGTATATATATGTACATTATAATTTAAGCCAAGCCCTTTTTGCAAATACTGTACCTGAACAAATCAATGAGTGACTGTGTTTGCTACCAGTTAATTTAGCTTAATTTCATGTGAAATGATTGAATAGTGAAACAGGAGTTATTTGAAGTCCTCATACAAAGAAACTAAACAACTAAATAAACTCCAAACGTAATCAGTCAAAATAAAAATGTGATGGCAATAAGTTATGATAGAAATGAACACAAACATGTATATCAATATCAACCCGTCCTCCACCCCCATGAACATGCACAAGCTTTATTAAATTCATGGAACTATATTTCTGATGCAGCAATTTCGGAAGAAGTGCCACTGACAAGATCTCTGTCATCTAATCTCTCTTTTCTTGGGTGTTCAGGCTGTGCCATGTCACTTCCTCTAGGAGACTGAGCCAAGGCAACTATGACCCAGTTTACAAAAGCTCCTCATTTGAACACCCCCCGTCACAGAAATGTTTGATCAGAACTGCGGCTGGGGAAGAGCGTTGTTGTTTTCTTACAGCAAAAAGGGTGCACGCTTTGCCGTCGATCCTCTCTTGCTTCTTTGAGTCACTTTCTGGCGCCTCAAGAGTAGCTGTGTCGAGATTTTGTTTGTGTTTGTGTGTGTTCTTACCTTTTTCAGAGCTCCTTCAGGATTATATGTGAAAAGTACAGCAACTAAAAATTATCCAGGTGCTTTTCTAAAATGATGACTTGTATTAACTGCACATTAAACAAGCAGTTCCATCTCAAACTATGAGACCATCAATGATCAAGACAGTATAGTAGCACGGCAGCACTTGCATTTCTAAGTCTGTGACCAAACCTGGCCTGTTTGCATAAATAAACCCATTAATCACATTGTTGAAACAGAAAGGAACCCCCACATCTATTTATATTAATCCTAGTCAGCATGTGGGTTTTGCAGTAGTTACCATAGTTATGTTGCATATTGCAGATCCAGATGCCATGTTCTTAGGTTACATGGCCCATATTATTGTCTGTCTTGGGAGTATTTCATATTTAAAACAAATTTTCAGTTAACCGTGACATATTTAACACATGGAAACAGTCATCTCCCCAGCACAGACAAGAAGAAGTAGCTTTGTTCCATCGTAATTGCTTGCAGTGACAGCCATGTTATTGTCATCCTCTCTCTCTCTCTGTTTCAGTCTCTCTCTCCTTCTCCCTCTTTCTGTGTTCCATTTTTTTCATAATTTAAATCAAATATTCCATGTCAGGGGTGTAATCTGGACCCCCTCTTGTTTCTTTCTTTCTTTTCTTCTTTTCTTTCCTTCTTTCTTTTATTTTATCTTTCTTTCTTTCCTCCTTCCTTCATTCATCTTCCTTGCTGTGCCCCATGGAGAGGAAGCCACGACCACGAAGCGTTCAGTTCCTGCTCTGCTCCACCATACGTCTACAAAACATGAGCGCTTCGCCGCCTTTTGATCTCAGGCTAATCTCTCTTGCCTGCCTCATGTCTGATCCTGTTTGAATAAGAATGAGTCTAGGGTGATTCTGATGCCACAAAGTGGTTTAGACGGCGCCTGTCCCATAAAGCTGCTTTGCTCGAGCTGACTGCTGTGTCACGACGAGTTCCTATTCGTGTACGTTCACCATGGGAGAACCTGTGTAGTGCCTGTGTGGGAGGAGAGTTTTCCTAGAAGCAAATGGTCCCAGATGGCTTTAGATTCTTATCGTTAATCAGGGGTGAGTGGATCTCACCGCAAACACAACTCCAATTTATTTGGACAGCAAATTATAGGACCTGGCAGGGTTAGCAATGGAATCCAAAGAAAATTTTACAAGTGAACTAAAAAGTACCTGGCTCATTAGAACAAATACACAACCTGTCATCGTAAAGTTCGAAACTTGACATGTTCATAATGCACTTTAAAGGATTGCTCACACACTCTTAAATGTGGGCTACATGCTGTGAGGAGTTGTGTTTTAATTTCCAGAGCCATGAGGCACCCTGTAGTACATCAGTTGTATGTTACAGCCTCGGGGGCCATAGGGCAGTAAGGCCACAGTGTCATGGCCAAGCAGGACTTACAGGGCTCAAGGTGAGAGGAGCTACATGTCAACCTTGAGACTGACTCTCCACTGTAGTCTGAATTATTCAGCAGAGAGGGAGAGTTTTCTTTACCACCTGAAGGGTGTCGGGAGCAGCTGGGTTAAAGCAGCACAATAGCTCCTTATATACTGTATTTCACTGCTGTGCTTCTGGGGCTAGCCAGAGAAAGGGAGAAAAAGAAACACTGAAAAAGAGGAATAAGAGGCAGACAGGGAGAGCGAAAAAGACAGACAAAAAACAAAGAGGTGAAAAGTAAGGGGGGAGAGAGCGTAATTTTTTTTTTTTTAAGAGTTTTTAACAATTTCAAATTTATTATATCTATAATTCAAATGTCAGACAAATGGCAAATTATTAAAATCCTCAAACAAGCTCATATGATTTATTCAACACAGTCCATTTGCCTTACTGTGGTCTAATTTTATAACATGCATACCGTATATACTGTCTGCTTCAGTAAGTAATGTATGGCCAGTTTAGTCTATTTGCCAGGACATGTAGGTTTTTCCACTGCGTGTCCATAATACACAACATCTGTCAGGCCACTGCACAAGCTCAGGAAACACCGGTTGGCACCCAGAGTCTAGAGACAGAAAAATGTGGCATGTTGGCATCTTTTTTAGTGCCACTATTATGAAAAAAAAAACCTTGTGAAACAATAAAACAATTGTGCAGATTTCACCTAGCTTATGACTGAATTACTTTCCAACCATTCAAAAGAGGTAAAATTATTAGAAACGTTTTTCTTTTTCTTTTCCCCCTCTTTCTCATGTGAAGCAATAGACGGACAAAGGGAACTTTGAGCCTCAGGCTAAAATATACAAAGAAACCACCGTACTACACTAAAAAGAACTTGAGGAACTCAGGAAGTTGTAGAAACTTTCCATGGGAGCATTTGTATGTCTGGCAGAGTTGGATTATTGAGAGCTGTTAGTGTGATGCATAAGGTCAAATACGGCAAAGCAATATTACTGTTAACAAGACTTTTTCATTTACTGGAACAAGCCTAGTGCACTAAAGTTCCATAATTGCAAAGGTTTTGACATAGACTGTATTTCTACAATGAGCCCAGGCAGTCTTGAACAGTTTAGTTGCATTTAAGATATTTTCAGTGTATCTTGGCTTGCTTGCGTTTTATACTCATTTCTCTTGGTGATGAAACTAAGCTTAAACGAGTTGGAGAGGACTTGCAGAGCATTGCCTACATGACAGTACCTTTCTAGTTCTAACCCAGATCTCAGAAAAGAAACCATAGATACAGAAGGAAAATTGAACGGACTGAACGCACGGACATGGCAATGTGAACGTTATGTAATATTAGCAGATATCCAGATTACCCCGATAAAATGTGTATCAGTAGCTATGAATTGGACAGCCACAGGTCCCAGGGCAGTTTTTGGATGAAATAGAGACACTGTCTAACTAAGAAAACTTCAGATACATTTGGCTGATGAACCCAGACTTTCAGTCTCCATAAACAGTGGAGTACTTGTGACCTCCTTTTGCACTTCAGAGATAAGCTAGAAATAGATACTCACTAACCTACCATCTGGACCAAAGTTAAGGTGAACTTTATGTATATATTAGTATATTAGTTAAAATATATCCTGAACAGAGAATTCTCTTGGAGTGATAATCAAATATACAAATTGTTCGTTAGTACAAAGTAAAGTAAATTGGTGAAGTTTTATGAAACATCATTTTATAACCCTTTTGTAGACTGCACAGAATTTGGTGAGCCTTGGGCATCAACATTATTTAGCATGTTAAACAAAATAATACAAAAACAACTCTGAGATAATGTTAAACACTTGAGATAAAGGTTACTTCACTTCAAGGACAATTTGAAAGCAGTTACGGGTTCTAGTCAGAGCCCCCCTAATTATCTCCAAAATCAGACTGAAGGGGGTCTATATTGTATTGTATTAAGAAACTTATGATGTGTTTAAGTAGCCTACACACTAAAAAGTCATATCTACTAGTTTTAAATGTAGGTTTCATTAAACATGTTTAAGAGTTTCTGAATGCATATATTAGCTGTCTGACAACAGCAGTAGCACTGGAGACTCTCAAAGGACAGTATTGTCAGGAGGCGTGTCCATGTTTAGCCAAGCGAAGGACCAGCACTCATTTAAAAAGTGCTAGCCTAAATGAGCTGCCTAGACCGTGATCGCAATGTGGTATTCTTCTATTCATTAAATTGCCACTGTGCTGCTAGTTTTTTGTTTATCAATAGAGTCGGGCTGTAATGTCGGTGCCGTGAATCACTGTTGGCTACAGTGGCTGGCAAAAAAGAAAATTGGGAAAACTGAAATGTTACTAATTGAGAAAAAAATGACAGCTTACATTGTTCATTCACCCAAACATAAACACTTTAACCCGAACAGGCCTACATAGATTCAAAATCAGGAATATCTAGCTCATGTTTTATTAAATTATTGATCCCAAATAAGGACCAACGTAGGACCCCCAGGAAGTTTAGGAAGTTTTCACATTGCATTGCAATAAGTCTGCATTGTAGGTACATTTTCTAGAGTAATTAGAATGTAGCATTCCAGCTTCTACATACTTGAGTATGTAGTACCTGCACTAATCGTAAATGACAAATTACTGCTCAGTACCTCACGACATTGACTTACAGCTTCCACCGAAACAACCGCCCAATCTAAAACCCAAAATGTCCAGCCTACATTTTTTGCTCCTGATTTGTGTCCGCGGTGTAATGACGTTCTAGCTTGGTTCATCTGATGATTCCGCCCCTTTCACTACATAGATCAGGATGTGACCACTGAATGCAAAAAGTGTCCAACATTCCACACTTTAGTACATCATACGGGTATTAACAATGTACTACATCTTACTGAATTTTCCAGCGTGAACACACTACTTTCACTAAAAGTATACAAAGTACTCCATTTGAGATACAGCTACTGTCACAGAAGCCTCCTGTCTACTTCCTGCTTCCTGTTTTGCTCCTGCTCCTGACCACGCTCCCTGATCACTGTTCACCTGTTCTTCATAATTAGTGTCATTGTGTCTTGTTAACGTGTGTGTGTGTATACAATCCTCTGTTTAGCTCTGCTCCTATGCTTGTGAAGTCTTGCATGTGGTTATACTGTCATTTTAATGCAATTCTAAGCCATGCTCCTTGTTTTTCTAGTCACCTAGTGTTCAAGTTTCTATGAATTTGCCTCAGATTACTATGATGTGTTTTGACCCTGGCCATGGCTTTGGAATATGAGCCTTGGCAAGGACTGAATAAAGAAACTTCATCCAACTGCTCCTGGCTGCTGGTTTCAAAGGCAATTACACAAAATCTATATTCCCATTAAACATTAAACTTTTAGGTGTGTTATTTCCTAAATACATCTATACCACCTGATTATAAGTCAGAATGGTTGCAGTTATTCTTCATTCTGTTAACTACTCATTTCTGCATTCAGAGCTCTGTTTGTGAAGTTTGAGAGGAAAACGTACCCCCTCACCTCTTCAGTGTTCTAGAAAATGTACTGTCAGTCAGAGCTAACACTTTATTTTTCTAAAATCCTGTGGCTCTTTTTCACTAACAGTGAATAGAAGCCAGGTCAGTGCAGTATACATATATATATATATATATATATATATACACACACACACACACACACACACACACACTTACAGCACT
>JAOUQW010000026.1:7907731-7961812 GCA_028565825.1 Olivaichthys viedmensis | reverse complement strand
TACAGTGGTGGGCCTCATCAGCAACAATGACGAGTCAGCATACAGGGAGGAGGTGGAGCGGCTCACAGACTGGTGCAAAGACAACAATCTATCTCTTAATGTTGATAAAACAAAAGAGATGATTGTTGACTTCAGTGAGCCCTTTCCACTGCACATCAACGGCGGAACCGTGGAGAGAGTCAAAAGGTTCATGTTCCTTGGTGTGCACATCACGAATGACCTCACCTGGACCCTCAAAACCACGAGCTTAGCCAAGAAAGCCCAGCAGCATCTTCACTTCCTGCGGAGGATGAAGAGAGTGAACCTCCCCCCTTCCATATTTGCACTGGTCCTCACTGTTGTGTATTTGCACTTCCTGTAGTCCTGTATAGCGTGCTGCTATATTGTTGCGTGTTGCACCTTTTATATTTGTTGTTCCTATATTTCATTTCAATATATACGTACAAGGTATATGGAGGAATGACAATAAAAACCTACTTGAACTTGAACTTAAACTGCCATATCATACAGTGATGCAGCCAGTCAGGATGCTCTCTATGGTAGAGCGATAGAAGTTGGTGAGGATGTTAGGGGTCAGTCCAAACTTCTTGAGCCTCTGGAGGAAATAGAGTCTCTGGCGGGCAGACCTTGTGATTGTGTCGGTGTGAAGGGACCAGGTCAGATCATCAGTAATGTGTACGCCGAAGAACTTGAAGCTTCTGACGCTTCTTGAAGCTTTCCACTGCCGCTCCGTTGATGTGTATGGGGACGTGATCTCCCCCCCGCAACTTCCTGTAGTCCATTATCAGCTCCTTTGTCTTGTTAACGTTGAGAGAGAGTTTGTTGTCATAGCACCACTCTGACAGAGCTCTTCTCTCCTCTCTGTAGGCCGTCTCATCTCCATTTGTGATGAGACCCAGGATGGTTGTATCATCAGCAAACTTAACAAAGATTTTAGAGCTATATGTGGTGACAAGGTCGTGCGTGAACAGGGAGTACAGGAGGGGGCTGAGTACACAACCCTGGGGGGCACCTGTGTTCAGAGTCAGCGTGGAGGAAGTGGAGTTACCGATTCTCACCACTTGGGGTCAAAACAGAATCCAGTTGCACAGATGAATGTTCTGCCCTAGATCTTTAAGCTTCATGATGAGTTTGGTGGGTAATGGTGTTACAGTGCTGTAATCGATGAACAGCATTCTCACATAGGTGTCTTTCTTGTCCAGGTGTGTGAAAGCAGTATGCATTGTCAGGGCAATGGCATCGTCCGTAGAGCGGTTGGAGCGGTATGCAAATTGGAGACAGTCCATGGAGGCAGGTAGGGACGAGCAGATATGGGTTTTAACTAGCCGCTCAAAGCACTTCATGATGGTAGAGGTTAGCGCAACAGGGCGGTAGTCATTCAGGCAGGAAACAGCAGGTTTCATGGGAACAGGAACCGATAGTCCTCTTGAAGCATAAAGGGATCGCTGACAGACTTAGGGACAGATTGAAGATGTCAGTAAAAACCTCCGCTAACTGGATGGCCCATGCTCTGAGTAAAATCTAGAACTCTTAGCATCTTCAAAAGTTCTTAGTTCTTCAAAGCATTCTTTGGATAGGTAAAGGTTCTTAGTTTCCTAATAAAATCTCTATTCAAAACCCTTTCTGATAGGAAAACATCCTGTTGTAGAGTTTTACATAGAACCTTTAAGGGTTCCCCCAATAGGGACAACTGAAGAACCATTAAGAGTTCTAGATTTTACTTTTTTTTCCTAAGATGTACAGCAGTGGCGTGCATTGCATAAAGCGGGTACCCCTTCTGTAAGCCAGACATACTTCTATAGTTCATCTTAAGCCGAGCTTAAACTGTGTGATTTAGACACGATTTAGACATGATATTGCCGTCGCCAACCAATTTTTGGATCGCGGCTAAATGGTGTGTGAATCACACAGTGTGAGAAGGTAAACGATTCCCAATTAATACGTTCGATTGAGCTATCGGAGGTCACGGCAAAATTTAATCGAGCGTCGTTAAGTTTGAGCAGTGTCACGATCCAATATACACATCTGAAGCCTAGTTAGCACCTTAAGTTAAAGTCTATCTGTGACTTTGCTGTCATCAGCGTGTTGTGGTTGCTCGGTAACCATATTCACGCGCTGTAGGCTGCACGAACCAGCTTGTTTCATGAGTTTGAGTTTGAATCCAACGGCAAACTAGGTTATTACTGAGAGAGAGAAAAGATGACAAAAACGCGCCGGTAACAGAAACAGCACTAACTGAACAGTGGCAACAGCGTCCTTCATGTCCACAATCTTCTATCTCTATCTTCTATCTTCAATCTCATAAAACTGCGACTGAAAAAGCTAGTATGTGCATAGACAGTGACGTTTAAGATTTTTACATACAATGCGTAGCCCCTTCTTCAGGACGCTGAGAAGGTGCAGTCAGCTATAGGCCCGCCCCAGAAGTGAAAATCATAAATTTGATTGGTTGGATGTCCTGTCATTTTGGTAATAGGCTTACAGAACCCTTCAAAATACCATCAGAAGGGACGAGTAGGCATGGACACAGCAGTGAGCCCCTGAAGCCCTACTAGTAAGCTGTTTTTAGTAGACTATTTGAATTGGTTGATGTTTTTGATTTTACTTTATAAATTAATTATATGTTTATACAGTCTTTTTTGTCCACCTTCATGTTACCTCTTCTCTGAAGGGTTAGAAGGGCCTGACTGCACGCCACTGGTGTACAGTGTATATATACACAATATATACAGTATATATAATTTGGGTCCCCAATAGCATGCATAAAATAAAGAAGCTGCTCTTTTGTAAGTTGTCTTGTATATAAACCCTCTAAAAACTGCTATTCAAACCCTTCTGTTTCCCACTTCCACTATTACAGATGAACAAAGAACATGACGAGCACAAACATTCAAAGTATAAATGCCAGTAAAATGCCATTGGACTTAAGCCAAGTGACATTGACAGGGCAGGCGAGGGACGTCACAGCTGCTTCGGATTTTTAGGGCTTGCACATATCAATCAATTTGACACGGATGGAGAACGCCAGCATAATCCCTAACAAAATGCAACATGGCCTGTAATGATGATGGACCAGGTATCACTCCAGTTCATTAATGCCATTACTCACATGGTTTCAAACAACTCATGCCGTAATCACTATGGCTGTTTTTTTTTTGTTTTTTTTTTAACCACACGCATTGTGCATTATGATATTCATTATTATTAACACGCTGTCATGAGCTGTCTTCGTACTGGTACACCTCGCTGTCACACTCAGTGAATCCATTAATATCTCACAAACAACCTGCTATTACACCACCTAACACATGCATTATTGTTGCTGTCTCCGAGTCGGCTGAGTTGATGTTTTGCATCATTATTGCGGTTAACGGTTTTATCTTTATCATAAAGGCGATTATTCATTTTGAAAGAAACGACTTGGACACACTTCAAGTCATTTTCAAGGCAGGTCTGAGCTATAAGGACGCAATCACTGTAACTTGAATGACTGTAGCAGTGTAGCCCATCGCACCGGTGAAAGAGGGGCTGCTGTAGTCTTTATTTTGTAACACAACTTATTGTTATTTTATTATTATATACTTCCAAAGAGTTTTAGCTCTTAACAAAGCTGGCCATCTTGATAGGGAAACATTTTTTTGCCGAGGCAGAAAAGACTATATTGCTGTTAAGGCTGAATAAACGCTTATTTAATTAAAACATGATTTATCCTATAGATATGACAATTAATATTTAAAATAAATAAATAAAATGGACACGGACAGAGTTAATTTCACCATGGCTATAAGTGATGGAGAAAGTTAGAATATGCATTCACACAAGTTGAGGATTTTTGCGGAGTATATTTTGCCCGAATTCATATCTGCAAACACTAAAGTTCATAAAAGGTGTTATTCCTCTAGGGGATTAAAGTCTAATGTAAATATTGCTTGTAATAAGATTTCGGTACGTCTCTGTTGGTTTTGATTTCTCTTATTGCTTTTTACGCACTTAATTAAACAGATAACTGCAAAATATCACAGTGTTTGATGTAATAATTAAAAAGGGTTTATGAGTAATATATGATATGAGTAATGATATGACGTGATTATGAGAATACTTTTGAGCGACACGCTTTATCTGTGTTGAAACTTTGTGCAATGAGGTTCGCCAGTAAGAGTACAGAATGCAGTCTGTAATGTTAAAGAGATGTATTTGATTTTTTTCATTTACTGGAATGGCATATACTAGAACTTGCTTATTATCTGTTTACTAGACATAAGTGAGTTCAGACACACACTCTGTGAAACTGTTTTGTCACATGCTAAATGCAATCAATGAAGCTGTGCTCTGTGTGTGTGTGTCTGTACGTGCATGCATGTTTGTCTCACCTGTTGTTCTCTTGGGATTTAGTGTTTGGCTAATCTGCCCAGCAGGAAGGTGAACACACTCACATGTGAACATAAAGATATACATGGGGCTCACTAATGCAGACACACACACACACACACACACACACACACACACACATGCACAGGTCCTCCTCAGACCTGTCGTCTCTGGGAAATCACCAGGGATTTTGCCAGTGCCAGTGTTTCACAAAACCAGCAGTGACAACATGGCCTTACACTTCTCCCAAAGAGCGGGATTAGCTCCACACGTGTCACTTGGATTGGCTAGAAGACCTAAACCGATTGTCAGGGGCATGGAGTAGCACACGTAGCATGTGGTAGTGTATATCTGTCCGAGTACAACACTGAAACACTGTAATGCCTGATGGAAATTCCACCATTCAGAATTTGTGGTAGATACGTTTTAAATTAATAGCTTCAAACTATTATAATTGTGCTTGAATATCTAATGAGTGAGAGGGAATAATACAGGACATTCCTTTCACACTTAAAAAGCAAACGTACCGTCACATCAAAATTGAGCTATTTAATGTCCCACATTAATGTGCTTTGGAGTTAAGCTTAGGAATAGTTTATAAATGTTTGTCAAAGGTATAAAGGGTTTACAAAAATGTTTCCATTTACAATTTGCAGATTGGCAAGATCTAGCAGTAGATAAAGAAGTAATTGCATTTTTCATGCCCAGAGGTAAGAAAATCAGTGTGTTTTGCAGTTTTGCGACTGCTTATTTATCTTTTGCACAAAGGGGAGCCTTCTTATAGAATACGTCACGCTGGCATGTGTGAGTAAATGTATTTGTTAAATGTGAACGGTTTTCACTGTCGCTTGAGCAAAATGTATTGTGAGTGCCTTCCCTTCGCTCTATGATCTTTGCCTTCGAGGTTGGCGAATGTTTATTTTTAATGCTTAAGCTCGGAGGCCGACTCGTAAGTCTCAGTGAGTTTCCAGCACAAACAGGTGATTAAACCACTCCAAGAAAAAAAAAAAACTTTTTTTTTCGTTTACAGGGATTATTTTACAGATTTGTGTAAATATACTGCTATTAATTTCTTTATTGCTGATGCAGTTAAGCATTTAGTGCTTCATTTATTAGGCCCCTAAAACAGGTTGGTTTTTTTTGTTGTTTTTTTAAAGCAAAGAAGCCAGCTTCAGACCTGTAATTTTGCCCTTGAATGGGTACGATGTATCAGCGTTAGGAAAATGTACCCAATATACTTAAGCCTGTCCTGGGTTTGCATAGCGACTTTCGTTTCTGCATCTGTCTCTATCTAGTAATTAACAGTGACGCCTGGCAACTTTCTTTCTGCGCAAGAGAAGAGAGTATGGGGTTTTGTTTTGCATGGGTGTTTGCAAGATCACAGAGGAATTGAACTGCCTTTGATGTTTACTTGCATTGTAAAACACATTTTAGAATATTTCTGCATAACGTTGAGCTGAGCAGTGTTCGTTTGCGAAGGCCTGCCATGTGTTACAGGCCCATTCTCATGCTGTGTGCAGTTGTGTGTGCACTTGGGTGGAATCCTGTGAGGTGCGTGTGGGGCGGTGGGGTGGATGGGGGTTTTTGTGCAGGAGTTTGGTAAATTTTCGTCTGTGTTTGTGTATGCGCAGACAGTGGAGAGCTGTGAAAGACAGCAAAGTCGACTTGAAAGAGACTGTGTGTGTGTCTATTTGATGTGTGTGTCTGTATATGTGTGTATAGGCGCGCATGAATGTGTGTGTGGTTATGAAGACAGCGTGACTCCAGTCTTCTCGTCCATATGACCCACATTGAGCTCTCAATCCTGTAGCACTGGGAGTATAAGCGAGGCTTCGGTCTAAATGGCACTGTAGTGCACTGCAGTGTGTGAAGGGACCTCCTGTTTGCACCTCGCCCCTCTGTGTCGTGCACACTCGCTCCACTGGGTGGTCTGAAAAGTAAAAACTCCTGGCCTTCCTGTCCATGACGTAATGTCACCATCTAGATTCAATGCTACGTCCAAGCGTTCGGCCTAAAGCCGCACGATTATGGGAAAAGAGGAGAGAGAAGAACAGGAGCAGATAAGACAGAGAGAAACATTCTGAGAGGATTGAGAACCATTCATTTGTTTAAGTATACGATCATCCCTACACGGATAAGACTCTGAGAAGACACTACTTCCTTTCTTCCTCTTCAGAGACATACATGTACTGTATGTGTTCACTGTCAATGTGAGCGTCCAGTAATTAAAGGCGCCAGGCTTCCATTTGAGGCCGTGTATGTTTGTTTGTTTTATTTTCGGTAGCCGATCCTACGAGAGGCTGCGACTGAAATAAAAAAATTGCTTAAAAAGAGATATAGTCCAGACACTTTGGACTGTCCGCATCCCAAATATAGCCTTGAAAAAGCTTCCAGAGATCCCGCTTTTACAGTGATTCCGACCGCTTAGCAAAACCCACCCAGGACTGTAACTCTTCTTTTACAGGCTCAACCAAGTGTGTTTGTCAACTGCACATCTCAGCAAGGGGGACTGTAGGTCCCATGGTGAAGCAGTAGCATGTCACATTCCTATCGCAGTGCTGGCTAATGCCCAAGAAATGCTGAAAAATGGAAAAAAAGGGGAAAAAACGAGATACAGAAGGAAATGTGTGGGGGGGCTGAAATATTTTCCAGCGAATGTAATTTATCTTTGTCAGTGGGGGCAGCATAGCCCTGTCACTCTGTAACATCCTCTGGTGGGAGCGAAGGAGGGGGACAGAGGGCCCTCTGTGTCCCGGCCAGAAGCAGCATCCATCTGAAAAGCCGCCGTCAGACTAGCGCGGCACAGCTAGCGGGGGATATTTTTAGTAGATCCTGTCTCCACAATGGGCTTGGAAGGTGGAGGCCCTCGAGCCGCTTTTTCAAAAGGGGCCGTGACGCAGTGATTTTATCACGCACTGTACTCGTGCTCTTGTTAGCCAGCATCGTAAACACTACAGCAGCTCTACTGGGACGAAAAATGACAAGCGTGAATTTCTGTTTGAGTGAGGAGAGTTAAAGGGTAAAGTTTTTCTTCCATTCGTGGTTGAGTTCTTGGCAACGCGTGCATTGCCTTAGTTCAGCCTTTCCTGTCTTTTTGGAGCACACACCTGTGTGTGTTTCCACAGTCATCTGCACCTTTCTCAGCGGCACCCTGTCGTCGAAGCAGGGGGCTGGAGTGGCAAGAGAAAAGGATGCACTGCAGTGGACGTGATCTGTGAGTGGGGCAGGAAAAGGGAGTGAGGGAGAAAAAGCAGCAAGGGAGAAAAAAATGGAAGGAGGGAAAAGAAGAGAGGAGAGGCGTGTGAGGGGCTGGCGTTATGACACTTCATGCCTTTGTGTTTGGGGTGGCTGCTGTACAGGGCCCTTCAACAGGCTGTCACCTTGCGGCCCATCAAATGAGCCTGCTTCTGCTTCTGGCTCTCTCCTTCAGGCTGCTGTAGCCTTTATTTCCATGCACAGAGAGAGCAACATTAATTTATACTGATATATACTGATTAATAGAAATTTAAAAAAAAATCATTAAAATTGTTTCACTTTTTCAGCATAAAAATGACATAAAATCTTTCCTTTATTTTAGTTGAACATGCTAAAATAACTGGGACATGTGACAGTATGTTATGCCATAATATTGATACTCTGATAAATTACTTTTGTGAGATATTGCGGGCATCGTCACTACTTTTATAACACTGATTACCTCCATTGTGAAGTGAAAAATAGATGATTGGATGGTGAAATCTATTTTTGTGCAGAATGTCTCATTTTCCCTGCTTTTCCATGTTAAATAATTTACTTTTGTCATCATTAAGTAAGGCACTACAGTTTCGTTGGCACTTTGTTGTCGAACCTAAATATCGTGATCCATTTCGTGAGTCGTAAATATCGTGATATAATACTTCTGCCATATCATTCACCCCTACATGACAATGCTGTTTTTTGTAACATGAGGAACATCTGAGCTTAGATTATGGGTGTTTCATTTCGATGTAAATCTTTCCACTTTTTGCATGCATGAGAAATATGCTGAGGAAGAGAGGAGGCCCTTCATAGCATGGATTTGACTCGATCCGTGTTGACTTGCACTCTGTCCTTCAAAACCATCGCTTTAAACTCTTAGCGCCCATTTTCTTGTCCGTCACTTATTCCTTTGCTTTGTCTAACCGAGTGATAGAAAAAGAGTGGGCAAATGGCTTATTAAAGATGTCTCTCTTTCTCTGCGCTTCTTGAAGTTTTTTTTTTTTTCTTTCTTTCTTTTCCGCAGCACTGTGTGTTTACTTTGATGTATGACTTTTCCTCCAGTAGTTCCTCCAAAGTGCAGCCAATGATGTCATTAATTTTATTACAGATGCACTGTCTGGAAAAGGAGAGAAGGAAAGAAAGGGGGGGGGACAGAGAAAGAGAGAGGAAATGTGCAGCGCAGAGTTGTATGCATAATGAATGAGAGGAGCACTTCATTTGAAACTTCAAGGTTTGCTGGGAGAGCAGAGAGGAGGAAGAGAGTGATTAGAAAAAGAAAGCGAGAGAGACCAAGAGAGTGATGCGAAAGCAAGAGGGACCTTGCTTCTCTCCGAATGAGTGGACTTGCGGGGGTGTCTACATTCACCTGCAGCTGCTCTTGTAGGCCCCAGTGGAAAAACAAATAACCTTCTGTGTGTGTGCGTCTGTATGCGCGTGTTGTGTGTTCAACCCTGACAATCGGGGAGCTCCTATGTCAGAGTGCAAGTAACACGGGCGTGGTATTAAGCTTGCTAGCTGGCCCGCGGCCCGCGCTTCCTAAACTGTGCTGTCCCGACAGAAATAGCTCAGCCGTGAGATTGACTTTTCTCCCCTCGTGTTCGCCCACGCTCGGCTCGTCCCGTGTGTGTGCGCCGGTGGTTACCTGTGTAAGCTCACAGTATTGTTTGAGTTAAAAATGGCTGTATTATTTTTGGACCGGAGCGGCTCAAAGGTTTATAAATAGCAGAGGAAGTGTGGGGGGATACATGCCGAGACTCTGGCTACCTTAGCAGTCCAACTGACATCCAGAACCCATCTCTCTCTCTCTCTCTCTCTCTCTCTCTCTCCTTCTCTTCCTCTTCCTCTGCTTCATTTGGTGTAGTTCATTTTATATACATTCTACAATTTTTCCCAACCATATAAAACACGCCTGCATGTGTTAAAGGTGCCTGTAAAAAAAAAAAAAAAAAAACGACACAAGAAGAGTTCCTTGCGTAGGTGCAAAGTTAAATCAGTTCAATGGGCACAGCATGCCTTATTTATATACACGAGGCATTTATTTTATTTCTTTATAAGCTCTGTGAACTGAAATATGCTTGCTAAGTTGCTCACCCACTGCTCATACACAAGGTGTGGGTGATATGACAATATGCTGCCATTATTGCAAGAAATTACATCACATTATGCTTTTGCAAGCGTGTTGTGGGTATCATCTGTATATATGTAGAACTACCTAACCGAAAACTTCTTAAAGGGCTTTGGAACAATTTTAGAGAGCGTAAAGGCAACAATCTCATGTTTCTTGCTAAATAGTTATTTTTTTTTTGTGAACTAAATTATAGTAATGTTTTTTACAATTTGGCACTGCTTCGCAGGTGCATTGCATCTTTTGCAACTTGGTAGCAAACCTCAGCAAAACCAAACGTTGTGATGCATATGAAGTATTCTGTAACTCTCCAAACTTCATGATATATTTTTGTACATGTCATGTGTGGCCTAATATTAAAGTTGTTGTTACTTAAAAATAATTCTATTGAGATCTACTGGGTATAAATAGCATTGTGCAAGTTTCATTTGTTTTTCAGAATTTCTCCCATGCTGTTGCTGTTCAGAATTCGAATGAATGGTGTGGTGTGATCGAATAACACTCCTCACAGGTTCATGCGATCTGTGTGTGTCTTCTGCAGGGTTGGCTTTTTTGGCCCATGAATTATAAGCCATGTAGAAAGAAAAGACAGACAGATAGACATATAAAGAGTCATTCCGGTCAACCCACACCAGCTTTGAAATCAATACATCTACTGTTGACTAAATAAAGTTTACTAATTTGCTCCTTTGCCGCTGACCTAGCAAAGCATTGGCACGTTTCATTCCCTAATGAAAGAGACACAATGTAGAAAACACTGTCCATGTTTAAACAATCGGTAGGCAGTGATGTTGCAGGGCTAAAGGGCAGGCTTAAAGACAGGAGATTTAGAATAGGTGTCGTACCTGTCTGTACCATGTGGCCTGATCTTAATGAGCAAGAAAAATAAAGTGTCCTAACCATGCCTTATTGTTCAGGAGAACCCATTGTATTTTTATAGTAATTGAGCAGAATTAGTAGTATTAGTGAGCAGTAGTCTAATCCCCCCACCACTCCACCCATCCATCTAGCTAGCTACCTGACTCTTTGTGTGTTGGTAATGGGCTTATGACAGCTTAATTTGATAAGCTGGCCACTTGCAGAAAGCGCACGATTGTTCTCAGCAAGGAAAGTGCCATATTTCCCCTGTTTTCCTCAAAATACTGCCATGCAGCGTGTTGATGACCCATTTTTGAGATGATTGAGAAAACAAGGAAGAGCAACGCGAAATCCGTGGGGATTAGCCTACGCGACAGAAGGCGCACAAGAGAGAGAGTAAGCTCAATAGAAAGGGGAGGAAAAAAAAGGTTAATTTTTGTTGGGACGTAGATTTGAAAATCCATTTTATTTCAATTGCCCTCTTTTTCCTCTTCAACACTACAGAACCATCCTGATACACAAACAAACACACGCACACACAAACACACACACGTACAACCCCTGCATCTCCCTCCTCCACAAATGTTAGCACGGATTAGCTTCCGCCGTTGCAATAGCCCCCTCGGTTAATTACACATGTAATGAGTTGTTTATTTGGGATAATGCGCAGCAGGAGCGTCGGCCCAAGCACTGGAGCCAGGAGCAGACCCAGGGAGAGCAAGGGATATGCCGGAGGAAAGGATGATAACAGAAAGACTAGGGGAAGGAGCTATTAGTGTGGGCTCGGAAGGAGGATCAGTTGAGGGGGTTGGAGTAAGTAGTCTCTCTTGCATTCTCAGTCCATCCCGGGGTCAAACGGCCTCAGGACTTTTCTCAGGGTGGAGAAATACAGAAAAAAAGGAGGGCCAATAGCTCAGAAAACACATTCATGAAAAAAAAGGGAAAGCAAAGTTCACAGAGGAGGGAAGGAGGGATGTGTGCCCAGCAGTGGTGTAAGAGAGTGGAAAAGACTATGGGCGCAAGTATGGAGGAGGGAGAGAGCGAGGAAGAGAAGGGTTCTGCTATCATTAGCCGAAGGGGACAGGCGAGGTTATGTGAACGGTGCAGCTGGAGAGGGTGCAGAGGGAATTGGTGCACGTCTCTGTGCTGAGTGGCTGAGGCCTTGTGAACCGGCTTTCCTCCCCCTTCTACGCCGAGCAGCCTGCACTTTCCCAAAGCAACCAAAAAAACAAAAAAGTAGCAAAGATGGTGAGGATAAGCTTCTGGAGCAGGATCCAAAACACACATACATACTCACTTGATTTATACACCATTGGCTGTAGGCACTTGCCTCTCCTTATTTTCTTTCCTCTTGTTATCAGCCGGATCGAGCAACAGACGGTATTCAGAGAGAGCTAGCGCTTAGCGTCAGAATAACAGTAATTAGAAGGGTCATTATTTTTGATTAACCCCCCCAAAAAACCATGATGTAGTAGCCTTCTTTTTATTTTTTAAATTTTCAACTCCGAGTTTTTTAGCTTTGTTTGCTTGTCTTTATGCCTTTTTCTTTTTCACCGGGCCATTACGGAGAAAATGAACGAGAACCATAAGCCGGGCTAATATGGCACAGAGCATCAGACAGACTAAAAGACCCAAACTTTCCCTGTCACCCTTTTGTGATCACATGCAAGAAAAAAAAAGGAGAAAAAAAAAGCACGCCTGCCACAGCTGCGAGACACGAGAAACACGCAGCAAAGGAGGCTATGCAAATGTGAACAGGCCCACCACCGTATCCAACAACAAGGAAAAAATACGTACACGCCACACATCATAGTTCACAAGCTGATCCTACAAAAAGACAGAATGGATGCTTTGAAAGGAAAAGGGAAGTAAAATACATCGTGGAAGTTTCTTATTCATACAGGAGGAAGCTCTTGTAAAAGGAGAGGTGGAGTTTAATTGCAATGATAGTGCCACAACACCTTTACTGACAGTATGGAGAGTGAAAGATGTTATGTAAAAAAAAAAGAAGAAAAAAAGGAAAACACTACATTGGAAAAACAGAAATACACCTTGCAGATTTGACCTGTGAAGCTTGAGTATGAGCAAAAAAAGGAGGAGTGGCAGACGGGTCGACTGCTTGCGATATGGAGGCTTGATAAGGAGTCATTTTAAGGTTGTCTATCTCTCTTCCTGTCTCATTCTGAAGGGTTAAACATCAACGCAGTGTATCAAATCAGGCCAATGTTACTCCTCTCCTTGCCTTCCTCTTGCACCTTCAAGTTTTTTTCCCTTTGAAAGTTTTGGCCGGGTTGATTCTCTGCAGCTGTGTGGACTCTTTAATCAGACGCTATCTTCTCATCGGTTTACCCATCACCCGTTCACTGTCACCCCCCTCCCTCTCCCCTTGTAGGCCTCCTTCTTCCCCTAACGCATCTTAATTGGTTGCTTTCTGTGACAAATTATGAGGGCTTGCTTTGATGAGGTCGGCCTGAGTTGTTGCCGGGATGGAGCGCGCCAGGGTTCGTAACGTTTGCCGGCTTTTCTTACCACTACAAACACACAGGGACTGGAGAGGAGAGAAGGGAGGAGGGGACGCTGCTCCCATAATGAAAGACTTGGGATTGGGTTGGCCCCTGGGGGATTCCGTATTCCTTCTTTCACACTTTACACCAGGGCCTGGAAGTATCTATGCTTTTCTTAGATAGTCTAGAGTAGTTTTATGATTTTAGGTGGTTTAGGTTCTTTATTGCCTAAAAACAGCATTATGATCTGCCTTGGTCGAGTGATGAGTAATGAGTATGATGGCATGAGGAGGATATGGGCTTGACTGATTTTTGTACATTGCTATTGCTATTTTTTACAGCCCCATTGCTATTGGACAGGAAATGACAGTGAGAAGAGCCTCAAACAGGCTGAGTGAGAGATAGAACGAGAGCGGAATTGGAAGAGAAGGAAACGAGGAGGAGGGAAAGAAAAATGGCAACCGTGTTGCTTGTTTAGACAAACCCCAACTGTAACAATCAGAGTTTAATGATGCGAAAGATCAACAGCACGGCAGTGCTCTCAACAATCAGCCCAATCAGCTTGTGGTAACTCTGAAATGACTGTGACATCATGTCGGAAAACTGGAGGTGGGGGGATGACTGTACAGCTTTTTACAGAAGGAGTTTGCAGCCTCTCATTCCCTCCTCTCCTCGATCTGGGTTACTTAGTTTCTGTACAGTGCTTTGGGACTGAGGAGAGAGAGAGAGAGAGAGAGAGAGAGAGAGAAAGAAGAGAAAAAAAGAGAAAAGGTCGAAGTTATGAAGGACATCCTTGTTGAAGTGCCATGCCTTCGTCTTTCTCTCACCTTGTTTCGAACTCAGACTAAATGTCTATGTTGAGCAATAAAACTCTTAGGATTGACCTGCCGGTCTATGATTAGTTTATGTGTTTCATTTCCTATGAAGCTGTATACCGCAATTATTAACCTTACTTACCCAAAATATCTGATCCATATGAACCCTCAATATCTTTTTTCAAGAAAGCAGTTATAAAAATTGGGAAGTTATTAAAAAAAGTGGCTTTGTGGTTGGATATTTTAGCCTGGGACGTACATGGCCACCTCTGATCACTGAGGTTGTTGTATACGCTCATTTAAAAAAATATTTGACAGTCAGAACCTGCTGCTACATTTGTGAAAGTGTTGTCATTTGCTTGCAAAGCTGCCCGGAGGTTAACAGGTAGCTTAGATTTACACTGAGAAACGAACAGGTGCTATAACAGGGCTCAAAAAAGAATTCATGTGAATTATAAAAACACCATGCAACAGCTCAGTTAAAACACAACAGTTAAAGTTCATACCGTTATACTGAAATGTACATTACACGTAAATCACTAGTCATGTGGAAGGGGGATTTCTTATAAAGGTAATAGTTCAAATGAGTACATATTTGTATATAAGCTATGACTAATGAATGTACGTTTTACACCGGCAGAAAAAAATACATGGTAAAAGACACTTTTGCCATCTTTACTGAAACATTACTCAATAAAAAAAAGAACTATGTGCAATCACTGAACATGCTGATTGATCAGGATAAAATAGGAGGTTGCTTAACTTCCCTTTTTTTTTTTTTTACCTCTCTCTGTCTTCATGGCCAGGAATCAGAGGGGGAAAAAACACACTGTCAGTAAAACACTTCAATATCAAGTGTCTTGGTGACTTACTGTACTTATTTGCCTCATGAAAAAAAAAAGACTGACAAGTAGGATATAAAGGGGAGAGAAAAAGAGGAAAAGAAGAGGCAGAAGTGAGAAGGAAGTATGTTGGCACCCGCACTCAGTCTCTGAGCCACGTTAGCCTCTGGGCTTAATTGAAGCCAGGAGGGAGCGTTTAATAATTGCTGTCAGAAGATCAAATTTAATTCTCTTTTTCACAGGACCGCTGTAGGGTAGGGTGAAACAAATTGTCATTGGAGAGTTCCAAATGAACAAAGCTTTTAATTAGTCTGATTAGAATGCTGAGGTGGAGAGGGGGCTCAGGAGGAAGAGCGCGATGAGAAAAAAGTGCGATGAAATAATCAGAGGATCATCTAAGCCTGCAGATATGCCTCAGCCCCTCAATGCCCCTCCGACCCCTGAACAAGGCTAACATCATAAGACGCTCTCATCCTCTGTTGATAACATAATTGCCCAACGTTTCCAGGCCTTGTCTTTTCCAAGTGACATAGCTCTGGGCTGTGTGAGTATAGGGGGGTGATTACTCATCAAGCAAAGATGGGCCCTGCTTGTATTTATTCCGATATTTCTTTTCTTTTTTTCTCAACCTGGTTTATCTTTTTTTGAAATAGCATTGTTTAAAAGTTGTATTGTTGGCTGAACAGTTGCTCGTGTGAAATGATATGCCAGAGGTATATACACTTTTCATAATTGTCATGCAAGACTCCAGCAGTGCTGTGGCTGCACCTGGACCTTGAGCCACTGTGCATGACGTGGTGGTGGTTAGACATTTGCCGATAAACACAGCTCTGCTCTTGCAAATGTGTGTGGAGAAGGACCCCAACGCACAACTGCGGTTCTTTAGTCAAATCACTGTGTTTGAAGAACCATGCATTGCTATGTTCCTGTAAAAAAAAAGACAATTAATTGCAATTGCAAGTTAAGCGTTTTTCTTCTGCTGCTGTGGGATAGAACTTGAACAGGACCTCAACGACTCCACGACTTCCTTACTTTCTCTTTTTTTCCGTGGCCGACCAAAATGTTCAGTTTGTACATTTCAGTTCTCCTTTCTTCATATATCCTGCTTCCACCATGAACTCATCCAGAAGTGGAGTACAGCATACAGACTTCACCCAGCTGCAGTTTCTGAGAACAGCACGTTCATTTAGTTATTTTACCTAGAACACTTCCTTCGTTCTTCTTAGAACACTTGCACTTAAGTATCTGCTGCCCCTGATTTGAGATTTTATGCTCCATCCAAACAACTGGTCTGAAGTGGAGAGTTATCAGTTAGTACAAAGCCTACACACTCCATATCTCTACGCCAACTGCTGCCTCCTCCCTGCCCCTTTCGAGTTGACACGTTGTGTCGAGCCACGTCGTCCTTGGGTTGCTTTGCAATGGCTAATTGACAGACGGCTCTCACCTGCCCCATTTTGCCTGTGGTGGGCCACTGTCACTGTTTACTGACTGAGTGAGGGACAAAACTGCTGTCAGCACCCCTTCATCCCCTGTTTTCCAACCCTTTTGCTACTTTGTGTGGTGACATATTGCTAATGCAAGGTCATATTCCAGTAATTATTACCAGTTTATTTTTTATTTTCGGTTTTGAGACTAGAGGATGGTAGAAAATACATATGATATACTTTAGGTAGGCCAGATCATCAGGGGTAGCATATAAAATACCTTGTGCATTCTCATCTTAGAGTTGTCCCTCTAGGCATTTGAAAACAATCGCTTTAACTACAAGTACTTGGCTACTGAAACCAACTCAGAAACTAGTGCAAAGCACAGGATAAACATGTCTCCAAATTTTATAAAATACTGGAAGGCCTGGAGTTATTTCATAAAAAGAGGTTTTTCTTCAGAAAAAATCTGTGTGCCTGGCAATGTTGTTTCGTGTTATTTAAAAAAAATAAAATGTACAGCTGATTGCGAGAGAGACAGAAGCGAAACATTGCAGTGGAGGAACCCTGAAAGAACACTCTGTGTGGTGTAAATGAAACCTCTCCTTTTCCATCGAATGCCCTAATCTCACATAGCACCTGAAAAGAGCTATTCACCGAATGCCGCCCAGGAGAAATGCAGTTCATCCATAATTTCACACATTTGCTAATAAAGTCACTCACTGTGACATTTCTCTTCTCTTTTTTTTTCATGGGTTGAAGTGGAGTTTAGTTTTGTGCGCCATAAAAATATAGAGTCACTTGGTGTTTGTAATGTGCAATATGGAGACTTAAATCCACTTGTGGCGGAAACGCAGTGATGTCATTTAGTAAGTGGTTTTGAAAGATGATATGTGTGTATGTGTATGTGCGCTTGTGCCTAAGTCTTTATTAGAACATTGTCAACCCTGCTGCCCTTTTGGCTTCCAGTGCTTGCATCAGAAAGTGGCCGTTTGTTTACGGTCAGTGGTGGTGGCAACGGCCCCAGCTCTCTTTCTTTCTGTTCTTCTCTTCTTTTCTGGCTGGGAGAAGGAAGCGCAGGAGTTTTGGTTCCCATTTTGTGCACTCTGGAACAGTTTAGGAAAGGAAGCACCTTTACACCTTTGATTGTCTGTGGTTGCTGATGTCACGTCCTTCCTCCAGGCTCTGTGTTTGTGTGAGTGTGTGTGTGTGTGTGTGTGTGTGTGTATCCTGTTTCTCTGTCCAGTTGTGTTGGGGGGTCTTGGGAGGTAAGACCAGTTCTGAAAATACTGGTATTTTTTCAGATAACTGGTCTAAAAGTTAGCCTTCTTCTCATTCATTATATATAGCAAGTGTGAATTTTCTTACTTGCCATGTAGAGAACGTAGCCTTTTTTAGTGTATTTTACCAAATTACATACATAGGGAAATATGTTAAACTTTATTATACTTCATATTAGCATCATATGTTCATCTCTCCCCACTGCTATACAAAATTAGAGCCAAAGACAATTCATATGCTTGACTATTCTCCATTTCAGTATGTCATTTTTGCTTAAAGCCCACACGTACACTCCCCTTAAGCTCAGAAGGTGGCAAACCGGCACGCTGCAAAAGCCCACGTTTCCGAAAGCCCACTTCCGCCGAGCTGAATCCCCGGTTTAGGTCACTCATGCCATTGCGTATTGGATGGACAGCAATGGTAGCCATTCGTCAGAGCTCGTATCTCCCCCAGGCAGCCTCTACAACACTCAAGAGTCTGTGCATGTAATGACATTACAGAGACAATAGGCCTCCCAGGATCCCCTCGCTACGGCCCCGCTGTCTCCCCATGCGCCATTAACTATCGCTGATAAACAGCTGCCTGTCCGCAAATAAGTGCATTAAATAAAATCGGCTGTAAAAAAATAAACGCTGTTAGGGGAGGAAGAAAATGTGTTTCGGGGATTAAGTGAGAAGGGGAAAAAAGACTTCCAAGTGTGAGACTTGACTAGAGATTGTCCTAATACGCAAATTATTCGGGAAGCACCATTGAAGACATTTTTTTCCGTCTCTTCAAGGAAACGGGAGTTTATTTGAAAAGTGTGAGGGTTTATTTAATGTATCGCACACCTCCTAAAAGGTTTACTTACTGCACTCTAATATGTTATTTCAAATCTCTGCAACCACATTTCCCTATGAGGATAGAGGGTACTTGCCTTTTCTCAAGCACATGCTGTTACCAAATATGTTGCAGATGTGAAGGAAAGAGAGGGAGAGAAAGAGAGAGAGTACTGTGGTGACAGTGCATGCTGAGACAAAGTTCTATGGGTAACAAGGACCATGGCATGGTATGAGACTGGATACCATTGGAGGTCTCATACTGTCATGATTTAAAGGTTTTGACCTATATGTCCTGTGTATAGTGATTGTAAAACGAGACAACATCAATGTTTAGTTGCTACAACTTGCTGCAATGTTTCATTACAGCTCATTAACCAAAAAAAGTATTCTTAGATTTTTTAATGTGGCAACCTGTATATGATAAGCAAGCACAGGAAGTCATATTCACTCGATTAAGTCTTAGACAATACAATTGAGTGTAAATTATCAATTTTTTTTCCACCCCAAGTGGAACACTTGGGAATGAAGCGACCCAGAATTGTGTCTGGTTTTGTTCGTACCCATTGCCCTTTAAGCTCCAGTTCTCATCGAAAGAGGGAAAAAAAGAAAGAAAGAGAGACAGAAAAACGCCTAGCAGCTCATTACATCCCTGTACTGGCTCTCTTTCTCCCTTTGTCTTTCTTTTTTATCTCACTCTCTCTTTCTGTCCCGCATTCTCATTTGTGGCAGCAGAATAGAGGCAGTGTTAACAGATGGGAGGGTCGGCGGCAGCTTTCCTCTCTCTCCCCTTGAGAGACCCGATCAGATCTCTCTATCTCGTTCTCTCTGTGTCTCCCATGTTCTCTTCATGTTCTACTCTTTTCTGCTGTCCATGCACTCACATTTCCATAAGGACCCAAATCAATCAAATAAAGCTTCTGTCGCTTTCTTATGGCATCCCACAACAAGCCGTCAGCCCTAAAAAGCAACTTCTCTCCCAAGCTTTCCTCTAGCTTTCACACTAAGCCAAGTCTGTCTTTAGGAAAGATGGATCTCACTCTTGCTCTCTCTCTCTCCCTCCGCCCCTTCTCTCGCTTCTCACCCGTTTCATATGCTTTGGCCATGGATTAGTGAATTGGCTTAACATGGCAGAGAAAGCTGTCTCTCTGTCTGAAACACATACACAGTGTACACACATTGTCACACATACACAAGTAGCACTGCATTCTGTTTGCTCTTATTGGGGCAAGTCAACCACACTTTTGTGGGAAGATCAGTCTTCCCTATGTTTCAGGGTGTGTATGTATGTGAACATTTGTATGTGTGTGTGTGTGTGTGTGTGTGTGTGTGTCTGTATGGTTGACAGGGCTGTTTTGCCAGCTGTGCTCATGTCTACACAGTAGTTCAGCCCTACTGGTGTAAATTGGATTGCTCTCATCTGTGGTAATCTAAAATGATGATGTATGTGTGTGTGTGTGTGTGTGTGTGTGTGTGTGTGTGAGAGAGAGAGAGAGAGAGAGAGAGAGGGCAGTAGAGAAAGTGCTTCAACTCAGCCCAAGAGCCAAAACCTGGACCACACTCTTACTGGTTTACCATGATACTATTCCGAAAGCATTTTTTATCTAAGAACCTGATAAACCAGGAAGAACAAAGCTGATTTAATTTCAAAGTGTTTCTTTGAGGGATGCAAACATGGAGCCTACTATCTGATCTAGTTAGCTGCTTAATTGTTCGAGCTTTCGGCTAGGCCAAGCACGATTAAGACTGGTGAACACAGCTCGTGCCAGCTTCCTGACTGCATCTCTGTAAATATTTACACAGTAATCTAGTCATTATCACCAGCTTGTCTCCGGGTTGTTTTGCTCCTTGTTCAACAGCAGTCCTTCAAACAATCATCGTGCTAGCTTTAATTTTGCCACAAAGGTGCTAAGACACGCTCCAGTAAAGTCTTGCTAACAGCTTGCACAAAGTGTGATGGGTGTTGTTTGGATGCTAATAAATCATATCATTAGGTCTCATTATTAATAGAGACCACAGAGCACAAACACTGTCTGGTTATTAACAGCATTAAATTTTTCTTTGTCTTGCAGAATGTGTGTCTTTGACAAATAGGCTTTAACATGGCAATGAGAGAATTTAATATCTTAGTGTAGAATTTTATGGAGTAGCCACATGGTATGATAATATGGAGAACACAGAGACTGTACAATTTAACTATGGGCTTTTTTGACTTCTATGGAATAAATTATTATTACATTTACCGGCTCTGGCGCAACATAAACTCTCTCCTTACAACTCACACTTGGATGCAACATTATAAAACCAAGCAAAATGTACAGGGTTTGCCTGTACGAATGTCTCACACTTGAGTTTCTGAAATCTGCTTATCAAAGAGCCAGAGAGAGACAGATAGGTAGACAGAGGGGAAGACAGAGTGACACATCTTTCAGACATAGCAACATCAATGTCTCTGACTCGTTCTGGCAGCTGCCGGGAAATGTGTTTCAGAAACAGGCGAAGAGAAGAAGGGACAGGGGAGGAAAAGAAGAAGAAGAAGAAAAAAACAAGAAGAAAGTGAACGATGGAGGGATTTTAATGCGACACTGCTGACAGCTTTGCTGCATTACACCCAGCCTAAATAATGGGATGCTCATTTGCATAACGAGGGACGTTATCACCTCTACTGTCAGAAGAAAACACAACAACACTTCTGCTGCTCCTCCCTGAGATGAATTGGGTTGGCCTACTTTACAGCGCCAGGGAGGTGCACATGACGTGCACGCACACACGCTCTTACACACATGCACATGCACATACAAAAGATAGCTCGCACTGTTTGTGATTGTTAGCTCCCACAATACATGTATCTCTCAAAGGCCAGATGCTTTACGGGGTTAGCTGCTCCAGTGAGGCAAGTCCTTTCAAACTGAGGAGGTCTCAGTGGGAGGTCCTGATCCAGGCCTGAGAGAGCATAGAGATGAGCCCTAAAGTGATTACAGGATCATGTCAAAGATAGGCTTATTGAGTGTGTTTTGCAGAGCAAACCAGAACAGCCTTTTTGGCATCAGGCCTCTATTTCAGATCTACTGATACCTTTATTGCTTTTGTAAATCAGTCATGCTTACACAGGAAATCAACTGATGTATCCCATCCAAAGTCAATTCGTTTTTGCAAGCCTATCCTACATAGAGATGACGGGAAAATCTCTCATTCGAGTTGTTGTTTTATAGGAAATAACATTTTGTAATGCACCTGATAGCATTTTCTGACACTGTAGCATTTCTTTGGAAACTAGATTTACTTGCTGTTCAGGATGGCATAAATATTACATCGTGCATGATTAGAGCCGTTAAGTTAGTGTCACTTCCTAAAAACCCTGTCAAAATCTGGGCGACTGTGGAGAGAGCGTGACAGTGCTGTCTCCCCTCGTAGTCAGAGCACCGAAGCGCTGGCTCTGATTTGCATGATATCGACAGCGAAAAACACAGCACTCCCGCAAAATGTTGACAGATCCTTTTGTCTTTATTCACCATCCCATGTGGCTGAGATTCTGCTTTTTTTCTTTTTTTCCCACTACATCGTTTTTGCCATTTTTCATCTGCCATAAAGCCTTTCTCTCTTTCTCCCTCTCTCTATCTCTCTCTGTCTATATCACAGGTACAGCTGCCGGAATCTTTGAATTGAGTGGAGCAAGTTCAGAGAAAAAAGCCTGGTTTGAGGAAACACACAAAGAAAAAAAGAAAAAAGAGACAGGGGAACAAGACCATAAAGTTATTTGGTGAAAGAAGAGACAGAAGAAAGGTACAGGACAATGGGGAGAAAAAAGATTCAGATCACGCGGATTATGGACGAACGCAACAGACAGGTAAGTCACACTGGCCAGGGGTTATATGATACTGAACCCTGATTTTAACCATTGGATGACTTTCAGGAGCGTTAATACCAAATGGCGTACCTTTCAAACTGAAATGGTCCTTAAAAAAAAAGCACCAGCGGCTCTCAACACCCTTCACATGGCCCATGCCCAAAGTGCCACCATCTGTAACTAATGGCAGTGAAAGATTATTTTAGCAGGGGTGGGTACAGAGTGGGAGGGGAGCACAAACAAACAGGCAAACAAACACCAAGGCACGCAGAGAAGGAGAAATGGGAGGAGCACATGTGGGCGGATCTTTGGGGCCGTACCACTTGGCCCAGTAGTTTTCCTTTTCAGATCAGGTTGTAGGTGGAGACCAATGAGATATAAGCCCTCAGCATGACATCACGGCAATGGCCTATGCAGCCTTTCTACGGTTATTGTTTTTATCTTTATAACGTGGTATTTTTCCACATATCCTAAGATTCTTGCGCCAGATGATGTAATCTTGTTCAAACAACAGTGGAATAAATGTAACCATTATATTTGGGGATGACTTGTAGTCATAGCTAAGTTTTCCTGTTTATCCTCTGAACTTTTCTACAAGTGTTTCATGATTTCATTTTGTTTAGATTATTCGATTTGAAGTTGTATTTGGGATTCAATGTACCATTATGATTCTTTCATGACCTAAATGCTGAGGACATGAGAAACCAGCCAGCCAGGGCTGCAAACACAGACAGATATCATATCTAACAAATTCTGTACTTGTATCGATTATAGTGGTGCCAGTAACATAGGTACTTGTTTTACAGAGAGATCAATGAGCTCTCCCCTTCTCTGTGTGTCTGATGTTTGTGCTCGGCTGCTGCCAGAGAAATAGGACTTTAAAGGTGCCTTCAGATGGCAATGTGTCAAAGCATAATCTAGAAGCACTATTGGTTTCACTTATTGTGACTCAAAAAAAAATTTCTTCCAAAAAGTTCAACAGCTGAGTAATTTGTGTGGCTCAGTTTTCAGGGATTCGTGTGTCCTTGTCTTAAACCATCATCACCAGATACATACTAGATAGAGAATAAATCTGAAGTAACACGCTTTTACGATTTACTGTAGCCAACAGTTTCGATAGCATGGAAGGGGTCTACACTCCAGTTAATAACTGCTGTCTGGACGTTGGGCAGGGCTGATCAATTATTGAAGGCGGAATGAGGGGCCGAGGAGAAGTGAGGGAGAGAAGAGGAAGAGGAGAGTGAAAAGTAATGGGTGTGTCAGGCGGCACAGACGGCAGGGGAACGGTGGCATTAGTCATTTGGCACTCGTGGGTTGAGTGAGTTCTCCCCCCTGAGGAAACCAGAGGCTCACATGCACATGGCGGAGAGGCAAAGATCCACACGAATGAGTCAAAGCACTTTTCATACCAGCAGTCTCTTCTCCTTGTTTTTCTCTTATGTGTGCTGGGGGTAAAAAAAAAAAAGTGTAGTAATCTTTGAGTGGATTTCAAGAGTCACTTTAGAAGTCCTGCTCCCTGTCTTTATTTATTTATTTATTTATTTTTCGATTAATGTCTTAAAATATTCATAAGTAAGACAAAATCATGAGTGTTTCTTCACCCTATTTCAGTCATTTAATATTAGTTTATGATGGATGGTTGTTGAGATGATATGACAAAGTGGTCAGGGCAGAGGCCTAGTTCCTTTGATGAATAGCCACATGAAGAGGAGAGAGGAAGAAGGAGGAAAGAGAGCAAGAAGGATGCAGGGAACACGGTCTAGGTCAGGATGTTTTTGGGGGAGGCTATCGTATTGCACAGAAAGCATCCTGTCCTGGTGTTATCACCGCTCTCTTACTCGCTTTCTTTCTTTCTCTTGCTGTCCTTCTCTTACTCTCTCACTTTTTTCTCCCACCCTGTCTCAAGATCAGAGATTGATACAGGAAGGACACCTGATGAGAGTCAATGCCACAGCTTTCCGGGACTTGAGATCAAGAGGGAGACAGGGAGGGCAAAGCAAGGCAGTAAGAAAATAGGAAAGAAACATTTAAGATTTTATTTAGGAAAGAAGAAACTTATCTTATCACAAAACATTCCTTAGCTACGAGACAGTCTCTGACCTATAATTAGTCTACAAGAATTTTAAAAACAGTACAGCATTATCATAATGTCACTTTTTTATACACAACATTCCTGTCAAAAGAAAATGTATATCTGTATGAGTTGTGGGTAAATGTGGTCTATCAGAGAACATTAAAGAAGGCTCTCCTCCCTCAGCTAATTGTTTAACTGACTGTAGGAAAGGACTAGGTTTCTTTGTGATACAAGAAAACCATGAAGACAGACATCACAAGACAAGAATGAAGGACCTTTGACTCACAACCCTTTTTTCCCCCTCCCCTCTGCTCTCAATTTGTTGAAGTCGGCGCTGGGCCTTTGCATATTTTCACTTCCCCTTTAAAGAAATCTTTCCATACCAAAGCAAAATAAACAACTGCCCGCTTCAATGGTGTTACCTTTGGTGCAACATTCTTGAGATGTTTGCATGGCTTTCATGCAAATACCATTACATTCAGTGCCTGATCTTCCAGTTCCATGTTTTTATCACTGAGAGAAAAATAAGTGGTAAAATCATCCCCAAAATAGACCCCACGTGATTTTGTTAGCCTACATTTTGAGACAATCACAAAGAGCTAGAATACTGAAAAGGCATGGTTATTGGTGACATGGCGCTCCAAAAACGGCATTGAAAAAACACTTTGCATTTGAAGACCGTATGTCGTTTTCCATCATTCTACTGCTTTTATCACCCTCATCTGAGTGGCAAGTCTTTAACTGGCCACCCTGCCTGTGGCGCCTTGCTTGCAGGCACCGGGCCCTCATCGCCTTGGGCGGCCACTTGGACCCCCCACCCCCGCCACCCTCGAAAACACTTCCCCAGAGCACGGGCAGCTTCTGCAAGTTGACTGGCTGCCCAGACGGCCACACAGAGGGCATTAGTGTGCGAGGCCTGGCTACTTGCCCTTCGGCCACTCAAGCACTTTCCCGTGCGCATCAACATGAAAGGATCCCCTGTGTGATAAAAACGCATTAGCCACCATGCTAACTTGTGCCTGCTCGTTCGCCGTCTCTCCCTCGCTAACAATCCATGATCGTGCTGCACTTCATTCTCCTAGTGATTTTCCTAAACAAAGGGCAAACAAGAAGGTCAAATCGAATCACAGCTGAATCGAATCGTGCTTAGTGAGATGTCTCGCTGCCAGTCGGGAAGCAGCCGTGTTGGAGTCGGCTGTAATTGGGCCTAATGGAGGGTGGCTAATTCAGGGTTGTGATCCATCTGTCCAGGTGGTGAGACAAACTTGGGTCAGTTCAAGAGAGGCCAGGGAGGAAGTGGCCCCTGATGGTAGTGGGCAGGATGGGGGCTGTCATTAGTCATAGTAAAGAGAAATGGTTTGCAGCTGACCCATTGTGCTTCAAGAAGAAGACGCTTTTTGGCATGTTAGTACAGAAGTAGTGATGGTTATTGTTAATGCAGTTAATGTAGAGAAATGTGGGTGTGTAGAGGGGCATAAATCTGGAGTTACATACGGCTGCATTGCATTTTGGGGCAGCACTTCAATTATTTAGATAGTTTTGTGATACCCAGCATGATCCCTACACCTTCTTTTTCTCATCATATGTTTCCAACATGCCTCCTCTAATAACTTGCAAACGCCGGCATCAACTCCACATTCCCTGTAGCACCATGTCGCGTTTGCATGGAGAAGGCCTTTCCGTGTTATCCCCAAGACATTATAGCTTGATCAAAAGTCCGATCTACATAACACAAAACCTTATCGAATATTGAACGCACGTGATGTAAAATTTGGAAAAGATACAATAATTATCAATACTGGGGGCCCTCATAGCTTATAAGTAATGCAAGTGCATCCAATTATCACCCAGCATGATCTGTTTCTTTATGATACAGCATAGCCCCTACCACATGATCATTTTACTGATTCAGGTTTAACTTGGCTAAGACTTTTAACTGTACATTCAGTAGAGTTCAGTAGCGTTTCTCATCATCTGTGCTTCATGGTGGAGTGATGGCATTGAGCTGGAGCCGGATCTCGGCACCCGTGACAACAGAGACATCTCTCCAATCAACAGTGGTGAGGTGTGAAACAGTTTGAGTGAAATTAACAGCAGGAAAATAATGAGGCCCTCTGGGTATCCCATCACCCCTGCTCACCTTCCTCCGATTCTCACCTTGCTTCTCTGATCGCTTCCTCTGCGTCTGTCTCCACAAAAAAAAAAAAAAAAAAAAATCACGGCACATAGTTCTTCTTCTTTTTCTTCTTCTTCTTATTTGAATTCTTCTAATTTCTCTTCTTTGAATTTGACATCCACAAATTCTTTACTTCCTCTTGAATTAATTGTCATTCCTTCTTTTTTCTTATTACTCTGCATCTTCCTCTTTTTGCACATGGTTTTATTTGCTTTTTATACATTTACTACTATCTTTTAATTTACATGAAATGAATAAGGGGAAAGAGTGTCAGTGTGACAGTGTTCGCCCATTTCATGTATAAATAGTTGCATTATTATATTTCAGGCTGATTTTACTCTATAGAGCTCAATATGAATTTTTAAAATAGTTTAATCCACATCATGCACATTTTTTATCCACTTGTAGGGTCTATTCTCTTTAAATGTGGGTCACCCAGGCTTAGTAGAACCAAGCAGAGTCGCTAGAAGAGTATGGAGATGGTGTTGAAGTCAGCATAATAAAGACACGCAATCATACAAAAGCTCCATTGTCAAGCTTAAGCACGCACACCTCCAATTAAGACTTGTGTAAATGGGCGGTTCAGGAGAGTGGGTCTCCAGGGTCTGCGTGTACTATGTGGATGATTTAGCGTGAGGGACGTAAGGGTGGGGGACAGCATGGTGACAAATGACTACTCGTCCTCTCTGTCTCTGTCCACCAGCAGAACTCCCCTGGGGAAAACAGCGAGCCCGGGAGGCGGGAAGCAGAAGCGAAGCCATTGTGAAGGGGAAGCCGTCAGGCACTTCCTGTTATGAGAGGAAATACACAAAAATGTGCTTCCTGCCCCCGTGTCTCCAACCCCCACGCATGTAGGGCCAGGCAGTCAGACTGTTGCCAACCTTGTTTCTCCTAATCGTTCAAACCTTTGGTTTGTTTTGCTTTGTACAACCATCATCCTAAACCCTTAAATGCATGAGTGTGTTTGACCAACTGTTTGTACATACCTCAGGTCATCAGTAACCCAGCACTTACATCTAACACACTTATATATAACTGCCAGGATGGTGTAAAACTGTCAAAACCTTTTATTGGCAATAACAAATAATAAATGAAAATATTTTTGTTATATTTTGAGATTTTGTTTGTTGTACAGTTTATTACTATTATTAATGCCCCATTCTTTTGTCAATTACTAATTCAACAAAAAATGCAACTTTGCCATTTATGTATTTGTAAATTGTTTAATACACGATGGTTGGTAAATACTAGGGAAATGGGGACCTAACTGAAATAAATGCATGCGGTAGAGGGTGGAAATGAGGTCATGGGTCGCTAGCACCCCGAGGTATGCATTTAAGGGTTAAATGAGTAACCAAATTCCTCTGATATCTTCACCGTTCAGTCATTGGACTTGCATTTGGTAATATAGCGGACTTGATCATGGTCCTGGGCACATATGTTAATTAAGTGTGTTCAAGCTTGTGTCTATGTTTGTATTTCACACATATGAGGTCTTCCAGCCAGTGTTAGCAGTAACCCTTCTTGCAGCTGATTTTGCACAGCAGTCTCTTGACTGTTCTCACCCACTAACCACATAGTGGAGAAGGTGCCACAAGTGCCATTTTCAGCAATTAACGCAGTGACTCGCTAAAGGCTCAAGAGCACCAGGAAGATTGAGGCATGACAATGTGGGGGCACTTGAACAGAGAACTGGAGAAAAAGAAGAGAATAATGCCGTAGGCTCTTGTGACTTGTCATTACATCAGGAGCAGAGAAGTGGAGAACTTTGCTCTTAGAAGTGCTACAGTTGATATAATTTGTTTGAACTCCACCGTGACTTAAAGGCCCTGTCGGTTAGTTTATTGCGGTTTAACACAGGTGGCCACAGCATAAATTTTCTTTTCCTTTATCCAGCGCATGCTGGATCCACCGGTTCAAATTTCTCTGGGCTGTCATTGTGTTGTTGTGACTGATGAATAAAGGAGACTACAAAAACAGTCAGGGCATGCTATTTGGTTTTTAAAGAACTGTAAACCAATGCATCAGCTATGCACAAAGTTTCCAAAATGAAGATGGCATACTCTATAATAATGGAAGGGTATACAGAAGTTTTGGGCTTTTCATCTAGGAGTATTTAAACTATCTTAACGCAGGGTCTTGCCTTTGCCATTACCTATGGTTTGCTGACCCTGTTTTAATTTTTTTATTTTTCTTGATAACAGGTCATTTGCAGTTCTCCATATGTAATTTAACACATATTGCTTTCTAATGTGTGAATTAAATGTCACAAGCTTTCTGACACACCAGAAAAGCCCAATATTTCAAACCTAGGTTACATTTACTTATCACTATCTACGAAATGAGTCAGCAAGAGTGTCATGAAGAAAGTTCACACATTCAGTGGGCTCCGAGCACACCAACTATATGCTGAAGTCCCATCATCATGGCCTCTTCTTCAATAGAAAAAGAACTGTCAAAACAATCGATGGTGTTCTCCGAGCTCTGCCTAATGAACCTCGCTGATGAGACATAATCAAAACATAATCACTTCCTTTATGGCTCAGCGGAGAGGGATGACAGCGGGCCGTTGACAAGACGAGGCCCACAGAAGTAATTTTATTTTACAGGAGCTGTCAGTGGGAGAGGCCACAGGTATCCGCCACTGCACAGTACTGTCACCAATCGCATGGCATTCGTGTGAAGAAGGAGACAGGTGTGGGTGTGCACCAACCTGTATGTGTGCTGTGTGTGGGCATATGCACAGTCTTGAAATCATCTGTATCAGAAACTCAGTGGATGTCAGACATCAATTTGCTGATTCAATTAATGTCACACTTTGTTAAGATTTTTGTTCCTTAGGTGTAAGTTGTATCTGAAATAATTCAGTACGCCTAGTTGTATATTACCAGCCAGATGTTATGTAAAAAAAAAAAAAAAAAAACCTTTGTGTTCCAATCTTAAATGAAAGATACTGTGTATCAAAACTCACATGTTTACCCTTTTGACAAATTTTTACAGGCTGGGACAGTTCCAGATTCACTGATGATAACAACTGAATATCACAGATTTCAGTATATTACCATACAAGCGCCCCATTTTATTAAAAACAAGAGAAAAACAAAAATGGCAGGCTTAGTTTTCCCCTAGCTGAGTAACAGACTCCCCTCTTCTCTCAGTTAATCATCAATAGCTAGCTAGTTACAGTATATGGATCCCATCCAGCATGATTATTATTTTTTGTTTTACATTAGCAAGCTAGCTTTGTATTGCTACATTCCCTAACATTACATAGCTATTATTTTGGTTTTTGAGGATAACCTCTAGTGTTAACTAGCTATCTATGTTTGGCGATATTATCTAATGTTAGCTAGCTTTTGTCTGGGAATTTGTCTTGACATTACCTAGCTAGTTTTGTTTGGGGATAAACATTTACAGCTAGCTGGATAGCTAATATTGTTCTGGGATGCTGGCTATCTATTAATTTAAGATAATGTTTCATGTAAAATAAATCTGAGCCCAGTCTGAAAGCCACTGATTTCCTTTCTACTTGTTGTGAAACAAACTAGCAAATACTGCCATCTATTATTAATTAGCAGGACAAACAATCAGTAGCATAAGGCATATTTCTATCAGTAAAATATGGAAATTTTTAAATAATGCTAAAAAAAATTATGCATTCTAGCCAAGCATTTAAAAATAAACATTTACTCTTCAACTACACAGGGTTATGTTAATAATATAATAGTGATGATAATTAGTAAAGGGAACACTAGCTATGCTACCTACTAGCTACCCAGTGGCGGTACTACGAGGGTGCCGTTGGGGCCACGTTCCCCCTTAAAATGGGATTTTCCCCTGGCTTTATTTAACTTGATAGTGCTTCGCAAGCAAGAATCGTGTAGGCTTATATTTATTGCTCCTTAGTTACGCGGTTGCTTTTTCTACAATTTGTATAAGCCCACCACGCATGTATATCCTCAACTTTGGTGGCCACCCTGTTAATGCCTTTATACCCCCCTTGGCCCCCCCATGAAAAAAATCCTAGACCCGCCCCTTTAGCTAACTAGCTACAACATTGTGGTGACGTCTTGTTAATTATCAAACGAGTTGCATACGCATGCTGCTTGCTTTATATCTACATAAACGCCTCATGCAGCATTTCCAACCAGTTGCAGCATATGGACATATGGTCTCATCCAGGTTGTGTTGTGGCTGTACTCTGGCAGCCAGATTCTGATGAGGTCATTCCATGGCGCCATTCCACGGCGGTATGTGAGCCAGATGAAAGTGTGGGCCGACACTGGGGTCATCACTCCTTTGCTATCTGTAAGCTTCTTTTGTTTTGAACTTGAAGAGTGGCATGGCAAAACAAAAGAGGGGTAATGAGAGATTGTGAAGCTTCATTTTCAGCACACATGCGACTGATTAGTCTGATTGTGTGGGTGTGTGGGTGCAATTTTAGCACAGGCACTATTCCCTTCTGCCTTGTTAATTATGTAGCTTTCTCATGTTCTTGAGCCAGTGATCTTATAAACTGAAATACCACCTGATATATTTTCTCTATCTAAAATTCAGCTGTTTTGCCTGTTTCGCTCTGGATCCATTTTTCTACTAAAACAAAACGGGAGTGACAAATTGTCGTATAACCCCAACTTAATCCTATATCGTATCACAGTGCTTAACTCATTTGGCAGTCAGAGTTGAAGCTGAGCTGAGCTCCTATGCTGCAGGTTACATAATCAGTATTGTGTTTTTAGTAGAGCTTCATTTTCCTGAACTGAGCATCGGGACACACGCAATGGGGGCAGTCCAAGGGTGCTTATTTTCAATATTACTAATTTGTTAGAACATTTATTGAGAAGTTAATAAGAAATTTATTATCACAGTGACCATTGAGAGACGATCATCTCTGTGTCTGTCATCTGTCTTTATACGTGGCATTTGACGCAATTCATTTTTCTGCAGCATACACTCTTTTTTAAAATGTTTTAATCATCTTTATCTATAAACACGTTAAACACCTTTGTTTTCTAAACATTCTTTTCATTCTTAATGTAAATTCAGCTGTACACATATCCTCATATTCTCAGAGTCCACCCAAGAAAGGTTTATGCCTTAAAGTGTATCTACACTAACAGATGCAGGATAAATAAATCCAAGAAACAAGTTTAATAAGAAAGAAACTGAGTAGTGTCAAAGAACATTATATCTGCATAACTGTATAGTTATACTGCAGAGTCAGTCTTCAGTTATTCACTTGTTCACTACAACAGCAGGGCACAAGAGGTTAATCTGAGGTATTTTACTGCTTACGCATGTTCAAATAACACACAGCGTTTGACCTTCTTTGTAAACCCATATTTTTGTAAGAATTTATTTTCTGTAACCTTTGCTTGATTTATGAGTGGAAAAAGTCTGATTACGCCAGCGTCTGTTTTCCCAGACATTTTGGATGAACACAAAAGAACGGAAAGTATTGATTTTCCAACAGTAGTATTGTTCGGTGCTACTCAAGAGCCATAAAATTTCAAGACAATATTCCTGCAAATCAAAACACACACAAACACCTACTATTAATCTCACATACCTTCCTACCTTTCCAATCTTGTTTAATGCCCCTTTTAACTTCACTGTTCCATTCTCTGTCTCCTCTCTTCCTCTTTGTCCCTCTCTATCACCCTATCGATATAGGTGACATTCACCAAGAGGAAGTTTGGACTGATGAAAAAAGCCTATGAGCTGAGTGTGCTATGTGACTGCGAGATCGCCCTCATCATCTTCAACAGCACCAACAAGCTCTTCCAATACGCCAGCACCGACATGGACAAAGTGTTACTCAAGTATACTGAGTACAACGAGCCCCACGAGAGCAGGACCAATTCTGACATTGTGGAGGTGAGGAATCTCCCGTACACCAGCTAGCTGAAACACACGCAGCTTCTACAATCTGAGTTAAACAGAGATAAATGGAGCACAGTGATAGATGTTGTGGGTTTTAATATATTCATTGGGGATACAAAGTATAATGTCATGAATTCGCCTACAACTGCAGTACATCTTTTCAAATGTCCCCAATCACATGTAAATACAGATTCTCTCATACAGACATTAATGTGTGGGGGGAGGAAGAGGGAATTGTAGAGTGTTACTAGAGGATAGGCTTTAGTGCCAGACCACTACTACTGTTTTAGCAAACAGACATTAGCCAATGTGTATGACACAAGCTACTTGTATCCATCCTGTCTCTGGCCACCTTGTGTCTCACAACAGTGATCGAAACATGCTAAAGCCTTGGATAAGTCTCAGGCCTCAGAGACATGCTGTCTGCTGGTTGCCGTGCCAGCATTGGCCCCGTTCCTGAAACCAAAGCCGGGTTCAGTCCGAGCTAAACAGCCATGACAGAGGCCAATCACGAGGCAGACGTCCAGTAGCAAATGTTAAGCCCAGCGTGAGCCACTTGCGCAACAAGATTTCCACGTAGACATGGCCAGGGACTCATGGGCTTCTGAGGCACTTAAGGATTTGTAGGAGAAGATGCTCTTTGTCCTCTCTGGCTGGTGCAAGTGTCAGCCAAAGAAGTCCCTTAGCTAGCCTTTTTTTTCCAGGCATGCAGATCAGACGTACCATCCTCCACCTTTCTAATTCAGCTTGTCAGCTTAGTATTGAGACCTTAATGTGTGGATTAAGGTGGGTTCCAGGATGGAAAAATACAGTGCAGTGCTGCGTATTCGCAAGAATGGAAATATACATGCCTGATATAGATAACGGAGGTAACTTTGCTGATTATCTCTAGATTTGGGTCCTTTGGTTTTCAACAGTTGAAGCTAAAGCTTAAAGTCCACACAACTTACTTGTTTGTTTTTTTCATTCAAAAATGATGCCTCCACTGAAAACATTTTTCACTCTCTCTCAGAAATATTGCATGAACTCTCCAGAGTCACAGCAAGCTTTCCCTCAGTTCCCTCGATCATCTCCATTTCACACAAGTCTGTGTATATATATTTTTTTCATTTGTTTAATATTGCTGTGAATTGAAATTTTTCCCTTCTTCAACTACATATTGTATATTCATGATGTCAAAACATCCTTACACACTGAGTGAACCCTTGGTGAAATGTGGCTAGAAGGCCAGTGATGGCCTGTAAAGAACATGCACTGAAACTGTGACTCTGTGACCATTAATGGTAAGGATCATACTTGATTCCAGACTTTATACCGTACCGAGGGGGGATAAAAACTATTGTCTGCTTTATATATCCAGCATAACACAGCAGATATGCTTGCCAAGTGTAGACAGTAGACCACTACACGTCCTTAATGCATTATAAACATGTGTATAGTAGACTTTTAATCTTGTCTAGACCTAAACTTCAGCCAGGGAATGAATTATAAATTGTCTTGCTTCACTTTGGAATTCCCTGAAACCAAAGTGCATAAGTGCATTACTATCCGCTAAGTGGTAAGATAAGAGCCTATCTGGTAGCATTAGACATTTGTTGACTACATCACATTTAAATACTATAAATGTTAAACAGTCAGGTGAAAAGCCACTTCGGAATAAAGTGATAGTGCCATTTTGGGTCACTTCACTCCCATAAGTTGCATCAGTCAGTAAATGTCATGTAAATTGTCAATAACAATTATTACAGAAAGCACCAAGTTCCAAATTGGGCCAAATAACAGAATGTCTGAAATGTTTGGAGAGCCATGCTGTATTGAAATATCAAACAAAACAAAATTCCAAGCATTGGTGTTTTTGGTAGCGCCTCAAAAAAGAGCCCTAATTTAAACCAACTTAGAATAATCTGCACAAATGTGCCAAAGGGAAGGGGCGTGAAAAAAAGGCACACAGTCCAGTGGAAGCAGAAAAAGCAGTTAGTGCTAGCTTCTTCTTCACCCTGGCAGATTTGTGCTAGTGAAAATTGATTGTGAGCATGCGAGCTCCTGCAGGGCCCCCGTTCGGCTGCTGCTAGGTTACATCACGGCCGGGGGAGATGGGTAGTGGGAGGTAAGAAGGAACAAAGCAGACTTACTGTTGCGATGGCAGGATAGGGATGAAGCCTTTGGCTAGGCTTCGGGAGGGGGGCAAGAACTGGGAGGTGGGTGCTTGTTTTGGAGGGGGAGCGCATGTAAACTTGTCAGTGAATGAAAGAAAAAGGCATATGTCCGCAACAAACATATACATGCACGTATTTGTGTATTTAAGTCTAAAAGTAAAGAGTCTGCCTTATATAAATGAAAGCATACTCAGAATACACAAAGGCACGTTTAAGGATTAAAAAAACCTGCACATACACTTGCACAAGGATAAAACACACACATACTCGCAGGCAGTCGTTCCTGTCTTTGCCCGGCATGCTTTGGGGGTTGCAGTGGGAGGATAAGGAGAGGCAGGGGAGCCGGGCACAGTGTGTGGGCGTCTCGAAGAGCGGCCTGCTACATTAGCAATAAAGCTCTGTGTAATTAGCATGTCTTCGGCTGATAATTAGCGTCGCTGGGAGAGTGGCAGCACCAGGCTCTGCCCGGCCTCTTTAGCTGTGTTTACGAGGGGCTGAAGGCCCTACTCCCTTGCCCCAGCTCTCATCAGCACGCTTTTCCTCTCTCCTCTTTTTCTTTGCTCGATTTTCATCTCCGCTCTCCAGGGTCAGGCCCTTTCCTCTTTTAACCCAAACGTCTGCTAGCCTAGCCTCTTAATCCGACATGCTGTAATAAGAGGCTATATGCAGTACTAAACCAAAAACTAAACCAAAAAGAGCTAAAGAGGTAGATGGAGTGATCATTTGTTCCAATGCCAACAACTTATACAAAAACGAATAGAAACAATATTCTCTTTTTATGCAATCTTGCAATATGTGTTTTATCACACAAGAGGAAATGCAAGATAACCACACTGAATGTGATCATTCTATGGAGAGCCCACTCTGACTGGTTTATTAGAACAATGCCAACTCAGAAACGAACGCTCCCAACAAATCAGTGTTTATAGCACTGTCAAACCCAACTGAATGGCAATAACATAGTTGTGCTTTCTTGGTGCATCAGTTCATCTCAGGCAAGTTGCTTTCACTGGCACATTTTTTTCTGTTTTTCTTACACAAAAACCCATTAAAGTCTCCTGCAAAGCAACATCTGAGGCTCGACAAAAGGTGGGCAGGTCCAGGTAATTACATGTAAAGTTGCAAAGAAAGACCAAATTACAGGTGCTTACATAAGGTAAAATTAGTCCGTTTTAGACTAGCAGGAAGAAAGCAGCACAGTCGGTGGAGTGGGATGTCAAGTGTTGCGCTGGCACAAATACAATGAATGGTTTATTTGGCAGCAGATGAAAAACTCAAACAGGCAGATAGATTTCCTATAATGGCGAGTGCCAAGCAAGGCTGCCCGACATGTGAGGCGCATTAGAGAAGAGCCGAGACAGGGTTGGAAAATCGGCGGATAGTTACGTTCTTTTCCGGCATGAGTTAGTGATCCTGAAGACGATGTCGCACCGAAACTGCTTTGTTATTGGCAACGTTCTTCAAAGTCTTCCCATTCTTTAACAAGGCTTCACTCTGGGTTCAGGTTTAATTGGCTAGCGTATTATGTGATGAAACAATTTGCTGGGCTTCATTTTACACTCGTCTACATTTTATTCATCTTTATTGAGCATTAACTTTTATCAGATAATTTGTAGAGTTGAAGCCTTTATCTTTTCCTAATACTAGCTACGGAGAAAAAATGTGAGAGAAAAGGATTGGTAAACAAGAAGTACATAAGTAAAAGCATATGGAAACAGCACGGTTACCTTCAGTCAATCTCTTCACATGCCCATCCACATGGAGCCAGTGGACATCTTGGGCCAATCCCATTCCCCTCCCAGATTAGCCTAATCTGAACATTCACCCCTTAATCTCGGCTAGTGCAAGCACCATCCTCCTCTCTCGGTTAGTGGCAACTTCTGAATGGGAGCGCGAATAAGGGGGGAAGAGGCGTTGAGGGAACAGCGTGTGAGAAAGAGAGAGGTCGGTAATTATTTTCAAAGGTCATTCTGTTAATGACTACCTGCTCAGCTAATGAGATTCCGCAAAGCTCCCTCACAATGTTTTGCCCTCGTATGGTTCTCTGTGTGGTGAGATGTGTGAGAGGGAGCATGCAGGGTAGTCGCCTCCCCTCCACTGTCGCCTGTCTGAAGGAGAGAGGGAGGGAGGGACGAAAAAACCTGCACAGAAGCGTCAACTCAGGTTCATTAAACGTCTTGCAGAATGCTTAATGTTGCCAGGAAACGCTAATTAATTGGACTGATTTCAGTTTAATTTCTCCTCAAAGTAGCCGTTATGACTTAATTAAAAGATATTTGGCTTGTGTGGGTGCTTGCACGTCAACAGCCTGCTAGAGAGCAGCACTTTGCCTCAGTTGTCTCGTTCACTCTTTTCTTACTTGTTTGTAGAGCCGACATCAGAAGGAACATTCGCCCAGAGCAGTTTTCTTGAAGCGTTGCAGATGAAGGACTATTCATTCTACTCACAAAGAGCCGCTATATGATAACTCACCAAAACAACTGTGTTGTCTCAGACCGCTCTTTTAAGCTCCAATCAGATAAGATCAAGTGTTTGTGGTTATCATGATTAAGCGACATAGAAACTCTTCTGTCCTTCTCCCTTGTTTTGGAGCTGAGTGTGTTACAGCAAACGTAGATAAGATAAAATATGAGTGATCGGTTCTGTCACTTAGGACGTTTTCGGAATTTAAGGTCTAAGTAAGCTTTTTCCAGCCAAGCAAATTAACCTTGTGGCACAGAGCTGCAATGGAAGGACTGGAGAAAACAACTGTAATGTCGGCAATGGGATACTGGAATAATCGTGTTATTACAGCAAACGCTTAAACTGGTTGTGACATTCATTTTGAAAGTCAGAACATCAGAAATTTGGCTTTTTAGAAATGCTGCTGCTCAACTTATTCACCACTGGGTTTTTTTTGTCTCTCTATAAAGAGATGATAAAGTTCTTTGAAGCAGAAATAAACCAGATCAGTTGAAAAACAAATACTGTTTTTTTTTATGTTAGTAAGATGTCTTTCAAATTTCAAAGGAGGTTCTTTGTGCTCTTCAAGCCTCCCAGCCCTCCTCATCTAAAACTATTTGGACAGACGGCAACAGAACAACTTGTTGTACTTATACCTCGTGGCTGATGAATTGGGGGGAGGGAGGGTCATTCGCATGCTCTCTCTCTCTCTCTCTCTCTCTCTCTCTCTCTCTGTGTGTCTCTCTCTCTTGTTTTCCCTAGCCATCCTCTGATTGGAAACAGCTGCAGAGCACACGCAGCAACACTTAAAAAATGAGTGCATTTCAGATGTCCAAAGTGGGAGCCCCTTCCCCCCCCTTTCCCTCCTCTCTTTCTCTCTCCCTCCCACTCACTCCCTCCATGTGTATGTGGTGTGTGTGTGCGTGAGAGTGTGTGTGTTTTTTTAGTATTCCTCCCCTAATAAATGCCTCAAAAAAAAACAGTAGTGGCCTAAAAATAGCACCCAGCGATGCTAAATTTAGCGCTTGGCTTACTGCTCTGGCGAAGCGAATGGAGAAGAATAGGCGTGGAGAGACAGGGTGAGTAAGCATGCCTCTATTCATTCAGCACCCGATGAACTGCTGCCCTTGGCCAGCTAAGGCACAAGACTTAACCCCCCCAACCCCCCCTCCCCCTCCCTTGCCACCAGACCTCAGGGTGCCAATAAACATTTGATCCTCGGATAAAGATGCTTTATTATTTCTTTTTTCTTTTTTCTGTGTCTGTCTGAGCTTTTTTGTTGTTCTCCCTTCCCTTTCCAGCAGCAGTGAAGTGAAACACTGATTTTGTTAGGAGGACAAGGGGGAGATGCCATATATGGCTTTCTTACCCTTGTGCTACTGTGTTTTTAATGGAAAGAAACACATTAAAAGGACAATAGAACAGGCATTTTTAAAACCATATTTTCTCTCCACAAAGGCACCAATAAGTGAGAGTAGAAGAAAAGGCAATGTTTGTGAATTATATTGAGTATCCACAGGAGCCCAGACATATAATAGTGGATTTCTATGCGATATACTGGTAATCAAACGTTTTTTATTTCAAAATAACATAAAATGAGAGTCGCACCCTCCTCATGCTCCCTACGACTGTGGGTGGAAAACGAGCGGTCTATTTTGGGCTGTGGGTGTAGATGGCATTCAGCAGCACTCCGTGGGCTCCCTTTGGGCCTGCCGGGTGTGGAAACACAAGGTCATGCCAGAGAGGTCAGGTGCCTGCTCATTGTTCCTCAAAGCTCTCAGCCCCTTCCTGTAATGCAGCTGCACGATAAGAGGCCTGCAGTAGACAAAAGCTGATAACTGATCTGTGTGTGTGCGTGCGCGCGTTTTCACACTTAGGGGAGGGAACCTTAACTCGCCACCAGCCAAAAAAAGAATCACAGCTTGTTGCACATATGTGTCTGTGTGTGTGGAGGGGTGGTGTGTGCACGTGTCTGTCTCTCAGCAAATAAAAAAGAAAGTCAGACTTTCTGATGCGTAGCTAATAGAAAGATGACCATGGTATAAGCACCCCTTTATTGAGCAAGACTGGGGTGCCATTGTGTGGATTTGGGAAGGGTCATAAACGATGAATGCCTTCACTGTCCTCCTCATTAATGCAAACACAGTAAGAGAACATGAGATGCCGCTTTTTATACTAATAAACTCTAATCAACAGACAGAGGCTCTTGTGAATTATATGAAACAAATATTCTGTATAAGACAGTGAGATTAGGATATCTTGGTTATAGATTTGGATCTGTATACGTTTATACAGTCTGTACTCATCTTAATCAGTCTTAATGCACGAACCATGTTCAATGGCTTTTGGAAATTATTGCACTAAAGGCATAAGCCTCAGATACAATCCATACCCTTAAGATACATTTAAAGCCCGTAAACTAAACGATTCATTCTCCCCCATCATTTTAATGCATATGAATGTTCCTATGAGGAGCAGCTGTGTTCTTGAATAGAGTGCCACTTGGTTCACTATTGTGCCATTTGTCTTTACAGTCCTATACTGTATGTCTTTGTACTGGGATTATCTCATATTGAGCAGTCCCCAATGACAGTACTTATCTGTGTGCATGGATTTTCCTTGAGCCCCCCCCAATCTGAACCACAGACAGCTGTAATTACATCCTTAAAGTGCGGTATTGCTTCAACTGTGGGCTGATGGGTCTTAAGCTTGTCTCTTTGATACTTGATTTCATTGCATCGGGAGGAGGCTGTGTCTTTTTTTTTTTTTTTTTTCTTCTTCTTTTTTAACATTATTACAATTATGGTAAAGTAGCCAATCTGCTGGGTTTGGCGAATTAAAAAGTTCTTGACTGTAATTGTATAAAGAGACACAGGCGTACGGTCTTCTCCCAAAAACCACCAAAAGGAGGTGGGTCTATGCACACACACACACACACAAATTCTTAGACTCACACATGCACGTGGCATCCCTGCCCCATGTCATCTCCTTGCATTGTAGCATGTTTAAACCGCACTTAATGAAGTGCCCCCCCCCCCCGCCACCTGCTTCCAATAAGCTGCAGCCTCTTACTTATTCTGTCAGAAGGGGATCTCATTTGCTCGACATAGCAGGAGCACAGGATGCTGTGTTTCCCTGCTTGGCTGAATGTGTGGGCCGGAGGGTCTGCTTTGAGCCTGTATGTGTATGTGTGTTCATATGCGTGTAAAAGCATCCCCTCTGCAACTCCCACATGGAGTTTTAGCAAGGTACCATAAAATGATGTGTAATAGAGTGTGTGTAGCTCTCCGCCCTCTCGCCCTCTCCTACAGCCTCACACCCCTACACACACACACACATGACAGAGGCAGGGCTGCTGAGTGGTATGAAGTCATTTTTGCTGGTCTAATGGGACCACCTCAGAGTCGGCGGCTTTCTGCATGAGTCTACAGCGCAGAGTGGAAAAAGCTCTCTGGTCCACTACATGCTGAATAAGGCAAACCACCCAACTGCTAAAATATGGACTTCATATGAAAACACTTTTTTTTTCATATGACCTGCGAGCATGATTTATCAGACAATGAGACTTTTGAGTCTGCCAGCGATCCAGGCTACAGTTGTGTGATTTTACCAAACAATATATTAGTATTCAGTAAACGTTTATTTCACTTTTGTTTTAAAGCCTACAGAGCCATGAGTTTGTCTTTGTGCGTGGACATGTGGTATTGTGCCTCACAAATTTTGAACACGGCAACGGTTGGCTCAGCTGCTACTTCCAATGAGGAAAGGGGCTGAATTTGTTTTGTTGGCTGGCTGGGGCATGTTGCACAAACACTGACGCCCGGCTTGTCTCCTCGCCTCCATAAACATGCTGCTAAATGTGGGCTCCCCTCCAGCCCTGGACCGCTAGCCTGCCAGAGTTGCCCCACTAATGGAGGGATCCTCATGTATGCCTCTTCCAACTAACCCCAAATCTATGGTGTCCGTCTGGACATAAGTCCCTCCATTGCTGGGCCCAATTCCAGCTTGTCTGAAGGTCGGCCGTGACAGACTGAAGGCTAATACAGCAGATAGAGGATAAAGTGGGCACATGGGAGGCTAGCCAGGACTAAGGCTGTCTGATGCACTGGTCTGAGAGTCTGATCCTCAAGTGGTTTGATTAATTCGTCAGGTCTGCAGGTCTATTGAAGTGGCGAATGCTTATTAAGTAGTAGCTAGCAGACAGAAGATCTTTGGACTACACTTAATAACGAGGCCATGGTATAGACCGGGGAACCTCGTATAACATCTGATTTGAAGACAGACATACACACATACATACACATGCACGTGTACATGTTGGGCTGAAGGTTAGTGAAGAAGAGTGTATGTAGGCCAATTTAGATAGAGAGCATTGGGAGGAATCCGTTTAATTAGGAGTGTGCCTCTGAAGGGGTTATTTCCTCTGTCTTTGTCTCTTTCATTTTTAGCTCTATCCTCCCATTCTACCTTCTATCTTTTTCTCCCTCTATCTTCACCTCATTGCCCCCCCTTGCCAGGCCATTTTCCGCTTTGTTAGATTGATTACTCCTCATCAATAATGTTTTGGACGGTGGATCATGCAGCTTTCATCTACTAAAGCTATTAAGATGTCAGAGTAGGAAATGATTTCTCTGCTTGCTTCAAGTACAGAGAGGGTTTGTTCTCTGTAGCAGCTTATTTTTAGTCACACAAACTGGAAACATTAAAGGTGGAGAGTAGTGTGTTGGGAAATTGATTTATTTGTCAGACAGTTTTTTAATCAAGTTTGTAGTATGCAGTCTTTTAATTTAAACTATGGTAATATGTGTTATATGTGCTGGACATTAGACCATTAGAGACAGAGATGGAAAGACAGGCAGAGAAAAAGACATGAAGAGACAGAATCAAGAGCCAGTGAGCCATCTATGGCCATCTTTTGGATACAAACTCATGATTGGCTCTTCCCCTGACCCCCCCTCTCCCCCCCTGCAGCGTGTATGTGTGTGAGGGCTGGTGACAGGTGTGGGCGCTCTGACAGGTGCACATGTGTGGAATGAGTGGCATTGCTGGCGGCCCCCACGGCGGCCCCACGCTGGCTCTTAAACTGCCGGGCCCTGCATGAAAGCTCCTTGTGCCAGCATGGCCTCACATCAGTGCAACACTGCCTCTTTACCTTTCACTGCCATCAATTCTCTAACACTACACTCCCTCCATCAGTTCATCCCCTCACTACTCTTAGTGCTGGAGTGAACTTAAATATCACTGCATTCAGCCATTTTCATTTAAAGACCATCATGAGCTTATAAAGCGCATTTGTTCATATATAGATCGATTCTTTTTAACTTTTTATTATTAATACTGACAAAACCTTAGACACATACTGTGACCTTTATATTGTTTTATAAAGATTTTTGAGAATGGGTTATGTTGATTATTAATATAATAATATTAAGGGATTTTATAGTGTAGAAAAGTGTTGAATGTTGCTGATGTCCACTCCCTATATTTCTCCAAAGGGGTCTAATCAGCTCATAATTGTAAAATAAAACATGGAAAGAAAAAAGTTACTATCACATAACATCTGTAAAAGCAGAATATTGTCATTCTTAAATGTGTGCCAAACAGAAGACCAGAAAATGAGTCCTAACCCATCTCATCTCACTTTCTTTGTCAGTCTTCATCAAATCTTGACGTTGGCAGAGTAAATGTAATTACAGGGTTTGTGATGCAGACAGGCAGATGAAAAGGACGCTGTATGTCTGCGTATGTGTGTGCGAGTGTGCTAACCGTGCACATCGGTAGCGAGCGGCTGCGTCCCCCATATACGCTAATGTGTCCTTATTATAGCCGTTCATACTATGCTTTGATGAGGCATCTTGCTCTGCCTGTTTCCATCCAAGTTATGTTGTAAGAGTTAAGACTTCTTTAACCCTTGTGTAGTCTTTATATTCTGGATACTCCCCTTGTCCTAAGGGTCAAAAATGACCTTAAGACAATCTTTGTACCCTGGTGGTGTACAGCTTTCATGGAAATATAAACAAGAAGGCAATGTTTCACTTTTTCCAATGTTCGGGTCACTCTAGGAAAAGTCACCAAATTTCTCTGCTGTTAAACGTAGTGGCGGGTCATTTTTGACCCTTAAGACAACACAAGGGTTTACTCACAAGAGGATAGTGGTTATTTGTCCACTTGTATGCAGACGACCATTCATAAGGTCATTTAGAAAATGTTTGTGAAATCCCCACAGAAGGCCAGATTGTGCTGTATTCAGTTTGTGCTGAACAATCTAAATAGGGTACAGTACAGACACGCACTTTTTAGGTTGAATTCACCATGTGAGGAGATTTCTACTAGAAGGTGGCCATCAGGTGGCTGAAAGGGAAATTGCTAGCTGTGCACATACTCAGGAATATCCGTAATTCTATGATCCCCTAAATCTCCTGGATATAGCCTTTTTTATATGTCTTTGTTTGTATGTAATCGTGTCGTTCTTCATGCACTTTTCTCTTGTTTACTGTTCTGTGGTATTATGACATGTACTTCATATAATGGAGTAAACATTCAACATTTAATACGTGTATTATATTTACTATATATTGTACTATATACTAACTACCACTACAATATATACTACATCTATTATATAAGTATTATATGCTATTATATGCTATAATTATATATATGCCGTATTTTACACACTTAGTAAAAATGGTTCAAATCCACAAATAAAACATTTAGCATAAGTTAAGCAAGATTTTGAGTACTTAGTTTAATATTGAATCATCAAAATAATGAAGCGCTTAAGAACACAGAACACTTAACACAGAACACTTAAGAAGCACTCCTGCCCCCAAAGTTCCTTCCATGGCTGATGTTTGATGTACGTCCACCCGCTGTGTTTGCAGACGTTGAGAAAGAAGGGCCTAAATGGGTGTGACAGCCCGGACCCAGATGCAGACGATTCGGTCGGTCACAGCCCCGAGTCGGAGGACAAATACCGCAAAATCAACGAGGACATAGACCTAATGATCAGCAGACAGAGACTGTGTGTAAGTACTTCCATCCATAAACACCACTCTCACTCCCCTTTCTCTGTCTCTTTCTCTCTCTCTCTCTCTATCTATGGCCTTCAGGCATTGAGCAAGAAGGAAAACAAAGGCAGCGAGAGCCCGGAGCTCGAGTCTGCTCTCGCCCTCAATCCACGCACAGAGGAGAAATACAAACAGATTAACGAAGAGTTTGATCATATGATCAAGACTCATAAGATCCCTGTAAGTACAGCAGCTACAGAGGACAACAGGCCAAGATCTAACAGCCATGCCATCTTGGTAGAGTAGTGCTAACCGCTCTGTCAGAAAAGCTAGTGGTTTGAATTGGAGGCTTGGAAGAAGCTCATGGTTAGCTACAAGAGCTAGCATGCTGCTAATTATGCCTACTGTGCTTGTTGAATTAAATTCTACGGGTTTGAGGTTTTTCGTTTTCTTCTTTAGTTGCCGTGACCAGTTATCCCCAAACAGGGCGAAGAGTCTTCACTCAGTATTCACAAACATGTGTGTGATGATAATCTTCATGAGGCAACAGTGTACTTCAAAATACAGAACTTCTATTAATTCCATTTAGCCAAAGATGCTTTCTAACCTGACATACAGTCCAGTTATGGTTTATGGTAACGCTGCCAAAGCTGACTTTGAGGCATAAATTTGCATGGGTTTCTTTCAACTTCTCATCAGAGCATGTTAGTTGAAACAGCACACTAGGTCATGTGTATGAAATAACTGCATAAAACGGCACTGCACAAACAGCCACACTCTCCCACAGATATGTACACAACATACACAGAAAAACTGAAGAGAACTGTTATGTGATAGCTTGTTTCTCATTAAATGAACAGTCCCAAAGACCTGATGATGAAAGATTTGAGCTCCAATGAATCCCAGGAGCTGCTGTTGGACCCTCAACTGCTTAGTTTGTGCTTGTATTGGGTTCTACCTCACTACTGTCTGCCAAATTAATAAATATAAATCATGATCATTTTGAAATATTCTAAAAAAGGATATCTACTGGGAGCACTTCGAGCAATTAAAACAATTCCTGTGCATCTTATACCAAACCATACGTTGTACAGAATCTGAGTTATTGTAGAAGTGCGCACACACACACAAACACACACACACTGTGAGAGCGTGGTATAAGGTGGAGTCAGAAATAGTGGCTATTGTGATGGCCGGTTTGGCTTGCGGTCACTGTGACTCGTCCGTGCTCTCTGAGTTATAGAGCACAGCGGCATGAACAGGAAGGATGGCACCACGCAAATAACAGCCTGCATAGAGATGGAGTAAGATACTGTGAGCTACAGACAGAGGGAGGGAAAAAACAGACACTCCGCATGATCTAGGAAGAACAGAAGAGGAGAAATGATAGGATTCAGAGTGCAGTTGTGGATAAATTTAGTAGTAAAACAAAGAGTTATTCATGACACTAAAACTTGAAGAGTTGTTTGGGATTTTTGTGGAAAATATGATAGGGAACACCTTAGGCAGAAGGCGGAGGGAAGAAGAAAGAAAGCAAAACTGAACACACGAGGGAAAGAAGAGACCTTCAACATTGAACGAAAATATTTGCCCAGCTCTGAGCAAATGATTGCTTCGGCCTTGCGGGCAGAAAAAGAGAAAGACAGGGAGAGAGAGGAAGGGAGAGAGGGACAAGGCACTCGTCTCCGGTTTCTGCCGGCTGATGCTCCCCCAGATGAGCACTTACGGACCCTTAGGACACATGGCTGCAATTAGGGGGCTATTTTCTCCTTACGAAACACAACATGGAGGAGGAAGAGCTCACTCGCCGCCTCTCCTCAAGGTTAAGCCTCTCTCCTAGAGTAACGTGGTGAATGATAGAAGATCAGATACGGTCTTTCTCTTTATTTCTCCCTCTTTCTATCTTCCTCCACCCTTTTCTGTTTTATAGAGTATGTTTCTTCCTCTTGATTTAAAATGTGTAAGAGAACAGTGGACAGATTGGTGACATATGATACGGGATATAATATATCAGCTGTAACTTTTAACAAGGTACTTTAAACAAGAGTTGGATTGCACCACTTCACATGCAGGGACGAATCTAGTGGTTTATTCTGTTGTGGATGCTGATGCCTTTCTCTTTCAAAATCTGTTCAAATTAATGTTTGTTTTTTTTAAACAAACAATTGTTCACATTTTCCCTGTTCTCTCTTTTCTTAGTGGCAATGGTAGTTGTAGTTCTGTGCTATTTTACTAACTATAGCCTTTCCATATATTCTGTCTGTGTTTCCCATCAGGCCGTGCCCCCCTCCAACTACGACATGCCAGTGTCCATCCCAGTGAGCAACCAGATCTACAGCCACCCTGGCGGATCCTTAGGCAACCATAACCTGGTTCCATTGGCCCACCACAGCCTACAGAGGAACAGCATGTCCCCGGGAGTCACACACAGACCTCCTAGTGCAGGTAACACAGATACACACTACATATATATATATATATATATATATATATGTCAGCCTTAGACTTACAGTATCTGTTAGAATGAAGTTATAATGAGTTCAACTCTATATTTCTACACAATACTATAATGCAATTATTCAAAATACTCCCTTGTCCCATCTTGTCCTGCATATATACTGTAAAAACACTACCTACTGACTACACACTGAGACAGTCTAGTCTCGTTCCCAGTTTGCTCTCTAGGTCTCTGGCTTGCTAAGGCAGAGGCTCTCGCCCCTTCAGCCCTGTCATTAGCAGTCAAGCTCTCCTGATGCAATCAGCCTCCCAGTACAGGAGGGCTGGCTAAATATGAGCTTTGGCCCGGCCCCGTGTGCTGCCTGACCACAACCGCTGCACTGCCGGCTTAAAAATAAAAATGTGTCATTTTTCTTGGATGCAGAGGCGCGGCCTCTCTGGCCACAGCCCCCCCCCAACACACCCCAGCCGCCCGAAGCATACTGTTAGCAGAAAAAGGGCACTGTCTTGTTTCCATGTACACATTCGCACACACTCTTTTTTTTGTCACCTTGGCTTTTCTTTTTTGGCCTGTCCAGCACACACTAATGCTAGGATATTGCTGAGGAAGAAGCTGAATAAATGATGTGACAGGTCTGAAGGAAGATTTTGCGGTAGGATGTGGACAATGAGGTTATTAAAACACCGCCCCCTCTTTCCTCTCTCTTTTCCTCCATTCTAGGTGGTCTGATGGGTGCCGATCTCACCACAGGCCCTGGCACCAGTGCTGGTAAGGATGGCATCTCCACCTTCTACAGTATGTCCCCTCTTGTCTCTTTTTCACCCACAACTCACTTTTTCTTCCAGCTCAAACAGATTAAAAAGGCTTTAGGAAGGCCAGACTTGTGCTAATGATTTTCTTGCAGAAGTTCTTGAAGTTGTTAACATTCACTTTAACATTCGGTGTGAAGGCTCGAATAAATATAGAATAAACAACAAAACCGAGTCAGCTAGCACAGCTGAAATAGGTAATGCCTGTCATTTTCGTTATACAAAGCAATTACTGTGTAATGATGTTAATGTAAGTTAATGACAACGATTTTCAATACTTGACCCATTTTGTCTGTATAAATAGCAATTACCATAGAACACTATGAGGTTTGAGGGATGCATCGCAACAAAAACATTTTGCCTGAACATGTCATCTGAGGTTTGGCCAAGTCTCACATGCACACACCATAAGAACTTTAGTCTCTATGGCAAGTTTTATAAAATACTAGTCCCCTTTTCAAAGGAAGTAAACAACGTTGGGATTGGACGTTTCTTTTGTTAGACCCAGAATCTAATTCATGCAGAATGTAGCGACATACATATCATTTGCCTGGTCAGGCCCATTTGGTTTCTTTATTTCTTGCATGGCACAACTGCTAGAATATGTTTGGAGTGCAAGGAAGAGTGTGTTTGCCCATAAATAGCTTTTGGAATGTGTATGTGCTTGCTGTGTGTGTGTGTGTGTGTGTGTGTATAATCCACTTGAAAGGGAAAGTTATAGTGCATGTGGATACATACTGGGGCTTTGACTTGTGGTTGCTTCAGAGACAGCTTATGTATGCATATGTGTGTTTGTGCGTGTGTGTGTGTGTGTGTGTGTGTGTGTGTGTGTTTCTCTGTGTGTGTGTGGGTGTGGGTGAGTGTGTATATGTCTGTGTATGTCTGTCTGCTCAGCAGTGGTCACCACAGAAGCATGGCTATATTCTATATAAAAATCAGGACAGTAGCTTCTTGGAAACTGGCATGGCGCTTGGTTTAGCACAGCTGGGTAACCTTGTCTGGCCCTGCAGTGCCCCCAGGGCCAGTGGAGAGAGTTGAGGCTGAGGTCCCTCCGTCTGTCCCCTCTCCTTTACTGTCCCTCTTATACAAAAGTACCACTTATGGTAGCGGCTCTACCATCCACATTCAAAGTCAGTGCCTGTCCAATGCGACCATTGTGTCCCAGCGGAGCCGAACAGAGGGCGCACTGATACAGGCCATCCGATTGGAAACAAGAACTGGGGAGAAGTCATGAGGCTCTCAAAGACGTTCCATTAAAGTGTCCTCCAGATTAATGGCCCAAAAGTAAAGGCATACAGGATGAATATTCAATCTTTTTACTCCAATTTGCTCTTAGTCATGGCTGAGGTTTTTCGTAGCGTGGCATGCCAGCTGTTTAAAAATGCTCCCCGCAGTCTATTTGAAGAGACACACTGTGCGGTTAAAATGGCATTACAGTAAATGATGAATAGCACGAGAGAGTCTTAATCACAACTCGTTTGGAAAATGGAACAATGTCCCTGGCTCCAGTTTTTGCCATACAGTGTGTTTACTATGACTCGATAATTTTCCATTCAAAAAGTTATTTATGTGCCAAATGTGGCCTTGTCAGACAACTATGACTTCTGTGTATATGTGTATGTCTATGTGTATGTATTTCAGTATGTCACATGTCGATCAGACATGGCAGAGAGGTCGGGTATGATTTAGAACTAGAACTTCATGTCTTGTGAACGCATCAGGGTGATGTCACATCTTGTGAACACATTAAGATGCTACCACTCCCCCCATGGCTGGTTAGGTGCTATTCACGCAATTAGCCATTGTACTTGAATAATATTATTTCAGTGGGCAAACCTGGGCCATGGTTCAAAACCTCAAGGCCAATGGAATATGCGTTGAGGGAGCAAGGGAACAAAAATATGGCCAATATGGCCGTTAGACCAAGACAAAAAATCAGCGCCTGTCCAAAGTGTAATTATCCACGCTAGCATGGCCACTAGCCCCTGTAGCCCCTTACAAGGAAACTCAGTCCAAGCACATTAACAGTTAGTCCTCTTCTGCAAAGGCCCAGAAATAGCATCGGGTTCTTTATCAAAGGTACACATCAAGCCATTTGTGTGGGTGGAGGGGACCGCTGGTATCTGGCCAGCTGTAATTTTAGCACTTCCCCATTGTGAGTGAGACAGGAGAGCGAGAGAGAGAGAGAGAGAGAGAGAGAAAGATAAAGAGAGAGAGAGCATGCCGTATAGTCACAGAGCAACAGAACAGTTTGAAGGTCAATGGTGTGTTGCATTTCTGTAACATTGGTCTTATGTAGCCAACCATTGTCCATCTCATCCAGAATTTTCTATCTCTGAGCTAAGATAAGTGGAGTAGTCCTTTAACTCACAGGTTCCCCAAAAGACTTGGCCTTATCAGTGTTTGAGATTTTAAGAATGGTCAGATGTTTGACAGTGGATACTTATGAGTAGGACTAAATAGATCTAATGAATTAGAATTCGTAAGTATGTGGTTGGTGTGTTATATCCACTTGCTTTTTTTTTCAGATTAAAGCTTCTATGAAATCTGCACTAACATATTAACTGATTTTTTTGTTTGTTTCATTCATGTACATGTACACATTTATATGATTTGCAATGGCATTTGCAATAATTGACTTTAGCTGGAACGTGCCACTCGACTAACTAACGCAAAAGCATCAGTAGCAGCTTCTCACAGTGTGGTGTATAATTGGAGTGCTTCATAAACGCTATATGATTGCTTTGTGTAATAGTCGCCTGCAATTTTAATCTCTTGCACATTGCAAATTCTAGCATGTCTTCATGACGACCAGGGCAAAACAAAGTGCAGGTATACTTTAGAACAGTTAGCGGACAGAGGACAGGAACTGTATAACTTTTTTGGTTTAGCAAATTTCAGTGGTCAAATGCTTACATTTTTATAGTGTGTATGTTTACAAGGCTGACAAACAATGCAACACTTTATACCAAAATAATTTAAAATGATGGAAGTAGTCTTTAATAGAAAACGTGTTTTTGACAGAGAAAGGGGATGTATTTCTGCCCTCTATCTCTCTCCTTCTGAATCCTTAACAATGATCTGTGGTTGTTGAGTCTTCAAGTGTTCAGAAAAGTACTAGAGCCAGCTGCTTGCAGCCTATACTTCACTGTATGAAAGGAGGCAGGAAATACATCATTGCAAATGGCACACACACACACTCACACACACACACACACACACACATGCTACTGGTTCCCAACCCGCCTCTCCCCCCTCATTTTCCTCGAATCATACAAATTGCGCTTTTCAGACTTTTCATTTCAAAACAACAAAAACCATTGCCTTCAAATTAAAGAAAGATCACCGCGGAGAAATTGCCGAGGACAACATCTGTGTCTCGTTTTCCCCTTCAGCGTATGATTAGGAAGTTCATTTATGTCTAACGTATAATTCCTGCCCTCCTTTTAAGTGGCAGCGAGTGAATAGCGCTTCATGTTTTAACCCTCAAAGAAAGTAAATGGGATATAGAAAGAAACAAAGACACCATACTTGTGTCTCTCTTTCCCACTGCAATGTACCCCTCTGGGTTTGGTGGAGTCAATGAACTAGCAGTTGGAGTAGCAATATAGATTGCTTGTCTGTTGCTGGTCATTTGTGGACAAAGACATACAGACACACATATTTATTCTTTATTGGCGAATGATAGTGCTAGAGTTAACATTTTTTATCATTTATGGCAAATGGCAGTCATCAAACAGACGGCAGGCTTTATGGTGACCGGAAATAACAGTGGAGGTCTTCAATTCTAGCCATCAGAGATCGTGAAAAGGAAGAATAAATGTATTGGTCACTTATTCATTATTGTCATAAATATATATTTATATATATCAACAATATTCAGTTCTTTGGAAATATTTTTGATTGTATCTAGGTGACTAAGCGTACGATGCACTTTTTCATGTGGCATGAACTTCCTATGTATAACCTTTTTCATTTTGACCGTTAGATTTCTCAGAACATAAACCAAGGGTTAACAAGTCTCTTCTGAATCCTCTATTCACCAACCACCTGCCTCCTTACCGCAAAACCACAGCAGGAACAAGTGCGACTCATCTCTCTCTCTCTCTCTCTCTCTTTTTGGCACACACACACAAACACACACACACACACACACTCATCTTTTCTAAAGATAGCTGATGGAGGCTATTTGCCTGCAGAGGATATGTTACTAGGTTTATATGGAACAGAAATGTTCACATACGGATAAGGCAGACATCAGAGTTGTGTGTGTGGAGTAGAGTATATGGAGCCAGCCCTCAATGGCATTTTAACCTGTTTAACCTGGACTCCCAAACAAAAGTCAACTTTCATGTGTTGAAAGAACCGATGACTGTAGCAGTAACATATTTATAAAAAGCACCACAATCAGAAATAAGGATTTGGGATTGTTCTCTAACACCACCTTCGACAATCCTATTACCAAATCAGTTTATTTCTAATTCACCCATTCACTCAAGATCTCACTGAGGTTTTCAGTACTGATCGGCAATTTTACCCCTGATACTGATATGGAACATCAAGATCAAAGTAATAAATTGCATAAAACGATTTAAAATTAAACCACATTTCTATCTTCTCGTCTTGCTCACGAGTGTTCGAATTATGGGACCCAGAGGGCTGAAAGACTGAAACGGGCTATGTCTGATGAGAGATAGCTAAGTCCCTGTGGTTTTCTGAGAGCTGAAGGATAAGGTGTGTTCTGCGAGGGCTTTGTGCACATGAATGACTGCTTAGTGGCGGTGAAAACTGGGGGAAATGATCAAACCAAAAGCTCACATTTCAGGTGAAAAATGATCGAAAGTGCAATGCCCCAGAACGGGTCAGACGTTTCTTTAATAGTCATGCGTGGTAAAAGGAATATGGAGATAAAGCGATATGTCGCAGACATGCCTGAAAGGAAGCTTTATAGTAGACGACTTGGAAAATGGCACATTTTGGTTGAAGTAAAGCAAATCAAATGGAGCCTGATTAAAGGTTGTTATAGTGAAAGCTTGATTGTGCTGTATTTGGCACTATGCTGGAGTTTATGACTCTCTATTTCTTTTTCTGCTTGTCCTTGTTAGGAAATGGCTATGGAAACCACCGCAACTCTCCCGGCTTGCTGGTGTCCTCCGGGGGCATGAACAAGAACATGCAGGCCAAGTCGCCCCCACCTATGAACTTGGGCATGAACAACCGCAAGCCTGACCTGCGCGTGCTCATCCCGCCAGGAACCAAGAACAACATGCCTTCCATCGTAAGTGTCTCTTATTTCGTCAACTTCTCTTCTTTACCTATCTGTTCTTCTCTTTTCTCATATTCCCCTCACTGCACTACTCATTCTCTCTCTGTCCTCATAAGCCTTCCCTAGTTTTCTAGTTTCATAGACAATACAAGAGCGCCCCATAGCTACATTGTTTTCCACATGTCATGCCAGGAAGTTCTGGCCCATAGTTGTCAGAAAGACTCATCATTTAGATTGACCAAGCACCTCCCTTAACCAATGACATTAATTCTGAATTTATCACCCTCCCCTCTTTATTGCCATCAGTCTGAGGATGTTGACCTTCTATTGGTAAGTGAGACAGTCACTCAAACCAGTGACACAGACTAATAGACATAAAGGCCATCCATCATCCTCCAACAGCTGTCACAAATTAATAGATGGAGATTAGAGCTACGTCAGCTTTGAAGACGTTATGTGTGATACAATACATGTGATATACAGTGTGAGCGAGGACTCGCTCACCTTAATGTTACTCATATGATGGGTCATTAACAAAAGCAAAACCAGACAGGTAACTTTTGTTCAGCACACCTCACCAAATAAACATAGCAGGGCATCCCGGCCTAAAAAAAACAAAACAAAAGCGATAGTAAGGGACTAGTGAGACTCCTAGTGGTGGTTTTAAGTAAACACACCCATTTCTCCTCAAGCCGCCCACCAAATCAGTTTGACCCCTCCATCTCTGCTTCAACTCCATAAGAGCTCTTCTCGACCCACAGAACTAGGCACATTACTGCATTTCTACCTCGTCAGTCATCATTCTAGAAAAAAAAGCACAGCCCCACCCCCTGCTGTTGCTGATTCTGTTGCCTTGGAGACTGTATGGGTTACTATAGCGACAGGGCACCCTGCGAGCGATTGTAAATGATAGGTTGCGAGAGTTTGGTGGTTCTGCGTGTCAAGTGATTCATTTCTTCCTTGCAAGTTTGCTCACTCTCTTCCCATCTGTGAAGAATAAAGTGAGTTTAGGTAGCCAGCATCTTCTGCCTTTAATCACGTTTCCTCCTTCTTCTTCCTTTTGCCATAGAATCAGAGAATAAACAACTCTCAGTCTGCGCAGTCGTTGGCCACCCCTGTGGTTTCTGTGGCAACACCCACCTTACCAGGACAGGGCATGGGCGGCTACCCTTCAGCAATTTCCACCTCCTATGGTACCGGTACGTAGAACTCACCAAGCTACAAAGCTTTTCAGTTCATGTCCTGAACCGAAGTGAATCTCCCCATCACTACCTCTATCTGCATTCTGGAAGATTGGAATTACAACAAACACTCATTTTTAATGCTGTCAACTTGCACAACATTTCACTCTAAGTTTTTACTTTGTACTTCAGCGCATACAATTCGAAAGGAAACGATGAGCTTAATCACGATGAGCTTAAAGTGCAGAGTCTCATCCCTAATTTGAAGGTATTTATGTATCGGATGAAACCTATAGGAAGTGCAGCCCTTTTTTACATATCGTTGCTGTCCAATGAAAAACATGCATCTCCAAAATTCCAATTTTTCAGGAACACAAAAAAACACTTTTTCTTATCATTAATCATACACAATAAATTGGAAATTGATGGTGTGATTTGTCAGCTTTTCATTGGTCATTTAGATGTTAACTGCTGGGGGGTAGATGGAGGTTTTTGCCCACATTC
>JAOUQW010000026.1:7875872-7890664 GCA_028565825.1 Olivaichthys viedmensis | reverse complement strand
GCTATTTAATTGTGTCTTGACTGATTTAAGGTTAGCGACTACGTGTTATCAAAACTCTGTACCTCCAAGATTTCTTAATCACAATATGACAACAAGGCAATATGGTGATAATCATATAGACATTAAAGATCTCTGTTTTTTTACAGTGCCTTGCCTTGGACCCTTTACTCACTGAATGAATCACATTCTGCATTTATTTATTTTTTGTTTTTTTTGTTGTGTATGTCTTTCATGTGCTTTTATAGTGAGTAGTGTAAGAAAAACTGAACAAATCTTCCATACTTGATACAATCAGGCAGGCCTGGTCATGTGCATCACATAAGTGGTTACGTATTTATATCCTACTCTCTCAGCAGACAGTGTCGTACAATGGTAAATGTATTTAAATATGTATTTAAGTGTTAAAAAAATAATTAATAAATAAAGCTAGAGAAGCATGCATAGAGAGGCATTGTAATGAGCCTATGTGTTTAACTTTAGTCTATAGTAGCTCACTATAGGGGGGACTGTAGATAGATGAACTAGGTGATTGTTCAGTGTTGTAAGTGAAGGTTTTAAATGAGCAGAATGCTGCCAGAAGCTGTGCGTAGTCCTGCCCCTTTATGCGCAGGTCCTTGTCACATGTACCTTGCTTTTTACGTTGGTTGGTGTCGCTGTGGCAACAGGAGGTGAGCTCACAGGGTGCATGCTGTTGGTGTGTGAAGGGAAGGCGTTTGAATGTATGTGTGTTTGTGTATGTGTGTATTCATGGTTTAGACCCTTATTTGGTATGGATGAGGCTGTGCTAAATGAGTCTGTGCAGAATTAGGTGTATGGGTTTGTTTGTGTACACAAGACATATGTGACGCTCTCCTTCCCAACGTGTGTTACACAACCTCTGGCTACTCTATTTCCCTTCGGTCAAATGTTGATTCATTACACTTCAATGCTCAAACCGTTTTAAATCTGATGTAATGCTCTGTCACGTCTCAAGCATGTTGTGAAATCAGACTCACACACAATATTGTTCAAGAGAGTTTCTGTATACGAGCTAAAAACAGGGATCATATTCATATATTTCTTTTTATTGTGTAACAGGAGCAGAAATAGCATCCATGTCTTGCCAGTGCAGCCCAGTTGTGCACTCACCTAAATGATCTAATCCCCTGCTTCCTCAGATATCTGATAGCCAAGCTTTTGTCACTATTCTTTTCAGTTTTAGTATTAATTACATTCCCGGGAAGTACCACAGAAATGATCTAAAAAAAAAAGATAAAGGCAACTCTTTGCTAAGAGCTTTAAATCAGCCCTAACATTTAAAGCAGACTGAGCAGGTGAGTAAACCTTGTAAAAGCCTTGATGAATGATTTAGCTCATTTTAAGTGCTACACTGCTCCATTCTAAAGATCTGTCATCGCATTACACTAACTAAGCTGCCTTGAGCTAATTATTAATATATATTTTCTGTTGTATAATCATAAAAAATTCTGATTTTTTCTCTGTAATACAAAAACCTGACACAGTACAGGAGCAAGGTTGTATGCATCTATTAGTGATGGTTTTATAGTGTTCAACTGGAACCGGCTGGCTGACTGTCCATTTGAATTCTGCTGCGGTCTGCTGAATTTAGATTATGCAAATACCCCCATGCTATAAATAAATTGCTATAATTGCACTGAAATACCCCTCCAACCTGTCAGGTTCAAAAGTCTAAATAATACATTTCGTGCTGGTGAATTATTTAGTTGTATTAATTACAAATAACTGGCAGCACAGCATAAAGTTGTTCTTAAAGGCTAATACAATATATTTCTTTGCAAAAAAAAAAGATTTGAAATTATTAAAATGACTGTTCATTTTTTCTTTCTCTTGAATGAGGAAGAATTTGTGAGAAATGTCCTCTAGTAGAAACTAAATTATGTGGGTGACACAAATAAAATACTATTTCAGTTCCCATTACTTATAAAACCTGATCTTACCAAAGCCCTAATTATCCAGGCTAAATTTAGGTGGAACAGAATTAATAAGAGGAGATCTGAACCCTGGGACTGCCATCAAATATGGAATAAATTGTCATTATGCTGTTTGTGAGCGGTCGCTGTTGTTTCTAAACGTCACGGGCCCCAATTAAATGATTTAAGTGCCGCACCTGTCACAGGCGCCGGCAACGTCACGCAGCGAACCGCGCTTACATTAGAATTGGTGGCTTTATGCAAATTTGATGAGCACTACCTCATGCATATATGCGGCGGCCCCCGGAGCTGCCTGCTTAATATCCTTATTAGAAGGAGCGGGAATTAAAAATTGATGGCAGAGGTTGGGTAGGCAGATCGTACCCTTCGATCGGCCTGCAACCGTAGTGCAGGCTCTGAAGCCTCTTCTGTGCAACAGTGCTTCCTTCCTTCAAGGTGCCACCATCTTAAAGGGCTTAGCAGTGGCGAGCACGCGGAAGAGGGTAGGGACCTAAAATGTCCGCTGGCACAGGCTCGCGCATCCTCCTCGCTAACGCGCTCACATCAATTACGAAATTAGCCAGCATCACTGGAGCCGTGCATGCTGAGCGACTCATTTGCATGCATCGGCCTACCCTCCCCCGTTACTATCAGTTTTATATGCGAATGGCTCATGGCAAGCAACGGCGCGCCTTATCCATGCACAACATGCGGCCTTTGCTCGGATGCAAGGTGGAACCCAATGCATGTTATCACCATCTGTATTCATCTATAGCACCTCATGATCGCTGGAAATTCCAAATGAATATATATTTGCTCTGTGGCCTGTGGCTAGAACCTTGGTAAGCCATTATATTGATATTTAAATCCACACGGCTCTAATCTGACTTTTGATAAAAATAAAGGCATGCCCATATCGCTAATAGATGGCAATTGCTGTCAGATAATGCTCAGCTCACTTTTAACACTGATTGACTTGGAAGAGACTGAAATTCGCTTTTTCGGCTACGTTTTGAAGGCTAGTCACATTCGAGTCACAGCATCATCGTGGTTCTTCCTCTTCAGATTCCTTCCATCTGAAGCCAAGAAGCTGTTCACTCGTCCTCCAGGCCCAATCCACTCCAGTGTCTTAATTATTTCAAAGGTGGCTGCTTAAAACAGGGCAGCTCTGCACGCCAGCGCCATTTGCATTTTGCTTTCATCTCCCTAAGCCCTCATGGCACAGTCGAGGCAAGTGTGCGGGAAATAAATCCTAATGCTTGGCTCCATGCGCCCACACCCAACTCATACACAAGCGTGAATTGGCACACACACACACACACACACACACACACACACAAACACGGGCGCTTGTATTGAATTGTGTGCATATATGCAGGCATACAACAAAAGGGCCGTGCATGAACTAAGAGCATTTCTATCCTAAAAGAAAAAAAGGAAGAAAAAAAAACTATCGCCACATATCTCCTATGCATGGCAACGTAAAGACCAAGGCCGGGCACTAATGCAGCTCTGTCAGGTAATTGCTAGGGGTGAATAGAAGCATGAAAGTGCAGACAAAGCACTGGGTTCATTTTCTACTTCTCTTCATTGAATGTATGCCATGTGGTTTTACTGCCAGCACTCATACCTACAATCACATGGTAATGGGCTTCTTCGGAGACCTGTGAATTCAGTATTGAAGAGAGTGTCAGAGAAGGCGAGGTCTTACATGGTGGCAAGGAGGCATAGCTACATTGACTGGACAGCTCCGGTACATGCTATGCAGTGTAATTTGCCTTTTGTTAAACCTGAGCTTTTGATCATATAGATTCGAGAACATATGTATAGCAAGTATGATTAGATGACATGAGTCAGTTTATTGTGTATATATTATTTGTGTGTTTGTGACACCTATGTAGGCAAAATTATTTTCAAACTCCAGTTGTGTGTGTGCATGCACGTAAATATCCTCCTGACTACATTGTGTGGTCTTACCCCCAGGAAGACTGGATCGTGTTAATTAGTGTGAAAGTGTGCTCCTGGAGTGTTTGCAAAACTCCCTCCCCCTCGCTCACTCACACACTCTCCCTCTCGCTCACTCACATACACCTGATGTGTGGAACCCCCTAGACTGCTGAGATGAGATGAGTGTAATTAAATTGCTGCATGTGTTAGGCCAGGCCTGTCAGCAGCTAATAAGCGGAGATGAGGGAGTCTCCTGTACTCGGCACGGCACAGAAATAAAACAGGAGGGCACAGAGGGCATGCAAAAGGGGAGCTGGGCAGACACTCAGGCTGCAACGCGACAGTTATTTTTTCACGCCATCTGAATAGAATGTACATTGGAGCGTGATGGACTTTGTGGATCAACCAAAAGCAAATGTTTTTTATGGAGTTGTTTTCATATGATTGTGAAAACCAATGGCATATGCAACGTTTATTTCATTGTCCAGCTGCTATACACAGCATTTCCCCTCATATGAATTTGTGACTACTCAACCCTTTTTTGTGTGTGTATAAAATTGTCACTAAGCGTTTTTTTTTGTTTGAATTCGGCCATGATGCATGCTCTGCATGGCTTTGCTTGTGCTTTGTTTGCTGGGCAGAACCATCATTTTTCACCCCAGCAGACGAGATGCAGGCTGTCAGTGGTGGAATCATACCTGGTTCCATGCTAGACCAGTCGCCCCTCATACAGCCCAGTAGCTGCTGATTGTCAGTGAGGGGTGCTGGCAGAGAAATGCAATAACTCCAGACATCCAGGCTGTGGAACCATAGAGGGGGATGGGTGAACACGCAGCCTGCCAACACAGTGAGCGAAAAAAAATGAGTCTGCTTTTGGCCAAAAAACACATCCTGCAGGCTAGACAAACACATGGACCTGCTTTGCTACTTCCTACTACTTCTTGTGCTCCTGCTTATCAGTTTGGAGGGAACTGTCATGGCTCTCATGGCTATGGCCCAGAATCATCTAATTATAAGCATTGACAGGAAATATGTCACGAGAGAGGAAGTGCATCATAGTTGTTGCGACTAATATGGGTACTCGTTCTGTAAATATAGTAGGGAGCTGGCTGTTTGACGATACTGTGGAAAAAAACTTTATTTATTCAGGGTTTCTTTAGTAAACAATTATCTATTTACTATCCTTATCATTTGAATAAGACAGAGAGAGAGAACCAATGAAATAACCCACTAATCTCTTTTGTGCTGTGCTTTGTAAAAAATAAAATATTGCACACTGCTGTTTTTGTATGCATGAACCATTTTCAATAAAGGTCATTGTTATTCACATCAGTCTGACCATGTGACGTTTTATTTAAAAATAATTTTTAAAATAAATATACATTTTACCACAGTCCAATAGACACAAAACACAATATACTCATTAGAAATGCTTTTAATGTAACTATTCTGATAAAATAACTAACTTACAAGGTGAAAAAAGATGCTTCGCAGGCAGGATTTATTGGAGTCTTATTAAGATGCTATTAAGCAGTAATTAACATGTAATAAACACCAATACTCATTGATCCTGCATTTTCTTTTGAACTAATCTCTGGATAAATTAATACTTTCCTCATATTTTTTTAAAAAGTGCACCAACAACTTTGTCTCAGGGTCTATGCCACTGTTTATTTGCCAGGAGAACTAGCACGCAGCCTAGCACTGAAGATTAATAAGACGTGACAGCTGTCATTCCTCCTTTGACATCTGTTAGGAGAAAGACACCATCACTTGGACATAGCCTACACCGTTTTTGAGCCTGTTTGAGGATAAAACACTAGTGTACGGGTTCCCAACCAAAAGGATTTTCAAACTGTGTACAGTTAAGACAAGGTGAAACTTTACTTAAATTGCATTGTTGTCAATAGGGTGCCATATGTACAAAAATAGTATATTATAATTATAGTGCTACACAATACAATTGTGATTTGACTTACATGTATTAAAACCAACCTGATCTCATTAGAAATGAGTACGAATTCCACTAAACGCGTGTGATTTGGTTGGATTTTGTTTGAATTCTAACCTTAACCTTCGTATCTTTTACGTATGAATTGTTACGAATTTGCGATTGTGAGACCATATTAATTAAAGCAAACCGCTGAACTTATTATGTGCCAGAGTTAAAGATCGGCCTCCATTAATTTGACCAAAATTCTTTTTTTTGGCTCATGCCAACGAAAGAAATGTATCGAAACACCCACATTAACCTTATCAGGAATCTCAGAGATTGGTCAGATTGCTCACAGAGCATTTGTTGAGAGATCTCATTAGCATATTGCAGGATTCTGTGATATCAGTATTGCAATGGCCAATATTGTAATAACAATTAACAAGTCCTAACAGCCCTAGTTGTCAGGTACTTTCATTTCCAAACCATCTTAATTCATTTTTACTTATTATATATATGTAGTTCATAATTTGGTATAGGCACTTATAGGCTGAAATATCAAAGAATAGTCTTAGCAAGTATGTATTGTTGTATAGTAGAAGCCACTTAATTGGTAATTCCGCATAATTCCTCAGATACTGAAAATTTCATTGTCCTCTGTCTGTGAGCGTATCTCAGACCTGTCGTGTTCCTCAGGGTGCTGACGTTCTTAATCGTGCTCTCGTCAACTTAACTGTCAAACTTCATTATGAAGTCACTATTAAGCTCTTTCAGTTATATAATGATTTTGTAGTATTGCAATATGTTTCAGGTTATTTTTGCCTAAGAGACACCTACCAAAGAAAATATGTTGGAAAGTGTGTTTAAGAAGTTAGGATTGCATGGGCTGTGTTTGGGTTTTGGCTGATGGTTTCACAGCAGTAAAGCTCTGGAGAACCATTGGCGAAAAAGACATTTAGAGACGTTAGCCACAAGACCATACCTGACATCCATCAACATCTAAATGGCATATTTAAAATCAAAATAGTTATTTCAGCTTCAGAGCTTCAAACCTAGACCTCTATACAATTCAGATTACAACGATGAACCATCTGAAATGTTTTACTTTTCTATTTTTTTCCCCCTTTATCATTTGTAAAAACTATAAGCATCATCCAAAACCAGAAATGTTAGCCTGTAGTTTTAAAATGCAAAATATTTATGAATCCTATTTTCCTTTATTCTGCAGGAACCGGGAAATATGACCATACTGACCACTGGAAGAGATGAGGTGAAATGGAGCTGTCTGCTTTATCCTCCAATAAAACAAGCATAAGGTGAGTTCAGGGATAAAAACGATAAAACAGACTAACAACTTTGTCTGTGGTGGGAAGTCCATCGCAGGCGGACTCATATCATTTGTTAGTCCATGCTGTTATGGCGGTTCCCCCTGTATCCTCTTTTCAAGTATGTTTGTGTGTATGTGCATATGCACCACAAGCCTGCAGCCAAATAACAAAGAGTATGGTCTATTTTATCATTGCTCAGCGGACAGTGGTATTATTGCTCCAAAACATTTAGTTAACACAGTAACTATTGTGCACAGCCAATCCGGTGTTTTGGAAGATGAGAGCTATAGCATCCCTAAGGGTCTTTTCTTTTCCTTCACATAAATGCTTCATAAATGCTGGTGAGAGACTAATATTCAAAAAGTCAATTTGTAAAAGAAGCAATAGTTGGTTAAAAAAAACCAAATAACTGGTCAAAGTCTGAAACATCTTTGTGGTATTCTATTTTGTGGGGAAAATTGAGGAATAAGGAACTGTTACTGCCAGTGTTAATTTAGAATGAAAATGCATATGTGTTCATCATATTACCTGTCTTGAAATAGAATAATCGGTATCAAATTATCAACAACCTAAAGAACCACCAAATTTTATGTTGAGTTTTTTAAATGTATAAATGGTCAATTGTAAGTGTAATCAATGAAACATTACACTTATCTTTAAAGAGCTTGCAGTTTAACGGGAAGCCAGCCCAGTAGACAGCAAAACTTGCCAGTTGGACATTTGCTTTTAAAAGCCAATTAAGGACCGAATGTAGCGTTCAGTCAAGCCTTGAAAACCACCTGCCTGCAACCTGGGGGCTCAGTAATGTTTTTGATTAGAGGTCAAGACTTGTTCAAATAGAAGAAGCATACACTATCAATATGACTAGATTATAAACTAGATAGTATTAAGGAATTGCAACAGCAAAAGATCATTTCTGATGCTCTAATCAGTATTATTTATAATTATGTTCTATTCACTATAATTGTCCATGTATTTGTCCATGTTATTGTATATAATTATCAGTTTAGGAAATATTAATTACTTGAATTTACTTGCCACGTGTTGTGTTAGAATGCTAAAATTATGACTAGTGTTTTTCTAATCAGTTAAAATCTTCTTTTTGCCTAGCACTAGCATGCATGCTGTTGGCACGCTACTCCAATCTATTAGTCTTCATTAACACACCTCTTCCCTGCATATGCCTTGCTAGGATGTGACCAGCATTAGCCCAGAGGAGCTAATGAAGTTGCTACATTTGCGTGATTATAGTTAACTGTAGATGCAGAAAATGTGCTCATGCCAGTCACCTACAGACAATAGATGCCAGTGTAAGACAATAGATGCCAAGGTTTACCTGTACCCTAGCCAGTGGCTCTGTCTAGTTTACAAAGCATTCACATTTATTAAAAAAATATGTAGGGATGTTACAATTGGTGTATTTTGATAAATACATTAGCGTAGCGTCCAAATTTCATCTATAATATAAATTTTCCATATTCGGTGAGTAGTTCAACATTTCATGCCTGGCATTAGTTCTCCCTACACACTCCATGCCGCTCATACTTAACACATTTTCCCCTCCCTCCCTGTTTCTAGAACATAAAAAAAAAAAAAGATTATTGCACTAATCAGCTTTTGATCCTTATTCATGTTCCAATTTTTCCTCCTTCCGGGAAAAAAAGTGATCTAGTTGAGCTCTATAATTAAAGATGATAGAGCAACATTGCATTCATTAAATATCCAAGTAGCGCACAGGGTGTAATGGTGCTGTGCAGCGTGGGTTTAACCCACATTATTATTTTACGCCGAGAACAAAGGCTATGCGCACAGCAAAAAAGATGCAAATGAATGCAAATCACCGGCAGCAGGAGGAAGAAGTGGATAAGGCAGGCTAGAAAAGACGCACAGCAAAAGAGGGGGTTGGTGTTTACCTTCGCAAAGCAGCAATTTCCAGGCCATGGCGTTTTTTTTTAATATTTCCCCCGAATACACCAGAGATTAAGTTTAAAGGCTCTAAGAGGTAATGTTAATTTCATCTGCTTTGCATCAGACCCTCCCATCTATTATTATGCAAGCCATTTTTATACTAACATCCCCACAATCAACTGTAATGGTCTCTCCTAAGACAATGCAAAGCCACGAGAGTCTTACTTTGCCTAATTTTTAGGGCACGTCTTCCTCCATTTTCTGTTTCTTCCAGAATTTTTGAATCTCTATATATTGTTCCAGTTTTATAGAGTAACAGTTAATATAAATAAGATCAAAATAATTGCCCTTAAAAACCGTGTATGATGCTATGGTGGGTTTGATTCACATGGGAATTTTGTAAATGAACAAATTATGGTTTCTTTAAACCATAATCTATTTCCATATTATGTCATGAGTTGTATAAAAATGAGGCCAGGGCTTCAATTGACTGAAAAGTTTGACTTTTTTTTACCCTAATGATTTTTTATGAGCCCCAAAAAGCAACACTAGATTTCAACTCCCACCTACAATATAAAAATAATGATACTTGTTTTTGTTGCTTCTATGAAGATGAAGGTTGACGAATAGGTTATATACTTATGAGGAAATATTATAATTTGTCCCTTAGGGAGCAATTAACAATAGCATCATACATGTTAGTGATATTCAAGTTGGTGATATTCATGTGTTCATTTGTGTTTGTGTGCATCTGTGTGTTTGAGACTTGTTCCATAATTACTAAGATCAGTGAGTTGTGCGCAGCAGCAAATGAAATAATGTCCTTTCTCAGACAGAAGACACAATGCTACATGTGATTTGTGTGGGGCACACACACTCATCTGGGCCTCTCCTCAGACCTCAGACACAATATAGCGCGAGAGGGGGCTGGGGGGTGTGAAAACATAGACAGACACTTACAATAATGCATAATGATTTTAACATTCCTGCATGTCTAATGGAGCAGGATCCAACCACAATCTGTGTGTGTGTGTGTGTGTGTGTGTGTGTGTGTGAATGTGTATGTGGGGGGAGTGGAGGGAGATGAAAGAGGTAAGGTGATAAATTAATTCATGCTCCTAAGACATGGCTGTATTTGAATGCGGTCATTCACACCCCGAGTGCCTCAGTCTCAGGAAGGCAAAGGACAGAGACAATATGAAGACGCATCTCTCTTCACCATGCGCGTGCATATATGAAATAAATCGCACCTGCCAGACAGCAGTGCCGCTCTCCCTCGCACGTGCCGCCTCTATCGTTCTAATTGGAAGCTTAGAGCGAGGTGAGATTGTCCCTTCCCCGTTCCTATCATTTTGTTAACCTCACATCAAGCAGAACCCCCTTCCAATGGGACCAGACGAATTGGATATGAAAATAGAAGTGAAGCGTTTGTCAAGGGAAAGCAGAAGACAGGCCGAGGGAGAGAGGGAAGAGAAAAAGAGAAGGAAAGGGAAGAGAGATAGACAGAGCGACAGACGGCGTCTCCAGAGGAAGGCGGGCGAAAACGGAAAAAGCTCATTTTCCGTGGCCACCCTCACGCCGTCTGCATTGCAGATCCGTCAAAGCCTGGCAAACATGGCACCAGAGCTCAAGAGTAGCTTTATGCTATCTGTGCCTCGGCTGATCTATTTTTTTTTTTTTTTTACCATCCCATATTTTTTCCCTCTTCTGGTCTCCATAAAATGTCAAGTTAATTTCCTGGGTGGTATGAGCTACACCTTGTGTGTGTGTGTGACGTTTGTGTGTACGTGTGCGCTTGTGGGTGTGCTTGTGTCTATGTGTGTGTGCGGTAGAGAGTGGGGGAAGGGGGAAGAAATAGAGGTAGATAGAGGTAGAGGTAGGAGCATAGAGAGCATGCTAGTGTGTATGCATAGTCAGTATACATATATGTGCATACATGTGTATGTGGCGGGGGGGGGGGGGTGTATATTCATATGACCTAAGTGACAGTGTGCAGAGGGTTTTTTCAGAATGTTTATATGTGTGCGTGTATGTTTATGTGTATGTGTGTTGGCTGTTTCTGCCACATGGGATTCAGATCTTTTTTTGTATGCCACAATATGGATTATACAAGACATTATTATGTCCTAATTTTTGCGTAATGTAAGGATTTAGAGCTGAAGCATATACCAGGGTTCACAGACCTGCAAGATTAGGAACACTCACAGATAACAGCAGCCTCACTGCATCCATTTATATGCATGAGTATATATGTGTGTAAGTATGTGTTCATTTATACTTTATAGTTCACATGCAGGTGCTGGCACTTTCCTCTATGTTCTGCATAAACTGTTTTTCTTCAGATTTTTCATTTATCACAAACAACATACATGCAGCATGAGGTCTACTGTAAGGATTGGCGTTGATTTCAAATATTTTAATGAATATATATTGAATGTGTTAAAAAAGAGCTCCCCACTCAGCAGGACCTTAAAATAAATACTATTTTCTTGAATGCAGTTTGCACTAATTTAAACCTAACAATAGTACAAATACTTTATTTTTATTTTCATTAAATTTTCCAGGTGTGTGTGTGTGTATGAATCTGAGCTAGTGTTCTGACTATATCATTTGAAATATTTTTTCTTTGTTCCCAATAACTCGTTTTTGAGACTGACTTACTGTCTATAATTGGATTTTGATTTCCATATCAAAGGGGCCGTGAGATGCCATTTTCAAGCAAAAAATAAATTTAGCTTGCACAACACCATTTAACATCGAAAGTTTTTTTGAAAGGGCTTTTTTTCCCCCCTTGTTCTTCTCAACGTTGGTATTGTGTACACATAATTCCGTCTTCCCATCACCATAGTGTGTGCAAATGTGTGTGTATTTAGTAAATTCAGAGCAGTGTAAATATGTAGTAAAGGTGTGTGTGTTTGGGGGGGGGTGTGTGTGCGTGTGTGTGTGGGTGTGTGTGTGTGTGCAATGGGGAAATCCCACACCAGAAATGTGGTGTCAGTTCTTTGACCGTAACATAAACCAATTTTCAAGAGCAGCTTTACCCTTCATGGTATAACTAGGAACAATAATACAAGTTTGAGAAACAAGACATTTATCAATCCCACATCAAATTGGTTCAATGAGAGGAGGTAAAGAACGGTTCTTAAAAAGAAAAACACAGCGCAGAAGGAAAATGGCCACGGAGATGAAGACCTTGTGTGTAAATGTTTTTAAGTATTTGGAGAACATTTTGAAAGAGTTAAAAGCCTTTTTAGGATAATTTGCTCCTTCTGGGAACACAGAGCCTTTGGAAGGAAGTATAGGATGAACTATAAAATTGTTCCAAGCATAGTCTATTATGTTTTTGTGGTGATGTGTGTGTTTTTGTATGTGTATATGTGTGTGTCTGTGTACCCTTCTGGTACTTTAGTGCTACTCTAGTGCAAAGTATTGCTTGAGGAAGCATGAAGCTGTTATAGAGAAAGATGGAGTGAAAGTAGAGGTAATCGTAAAAAAACAGGGGGTTGACAAAAAAAAAAGTAAGAGATGGAAGGTGTGTGTATGTGTGTGTGTGTGTGTGTGTGTGACAGTAATGAGGCACAGGCCTGTGTGAAGTCCAGACCTTCCTCCAGATGGACAAATTATGTGTTTATGCTTGTGTGTGCGTGTGTGTGTGTTTATAAGCACATTCTTCTTCACCAACCTTTCTCTAAACTATCCATGCAGCAGTAAACTGAAATCAAAATGGGACCGTCTGAAGTGTGTCGATGCATTGGATGTTCTTTTCTCTGAAGATGGCTGGACAAAGTAGAGATTCCAAAGTAACAATTGACAAAATATTGATCAGATATGGACCTATTTTTTCTTACTCTATACAAACAGGTGTGCAGAGTTACACCCGGTTTATTTTTATTGCTCATCCACTTGAGTGTCATTAAGAATGTAAGGTGATAAGCAGCAGCACTCACAAGGGATTTCCAACAGAAATGTTGAATCTCCCAACACCCCCAAGTGATGAAGTCAGTTAAAAGGTTGTAGCAATTTCAACCTCATATTATTTATTTTTGTCCCCATGGTAGACACAAGTTGTAGACATTGTGGGCAGAAGTTGTTGGGATTATATGTGAGATAAAAAACATTTCTGCAGCAAGATCTGACTAATGAAATTGGGGCAGTGAAAAACTGCAGTGCAGGACTTCAATGTTTCCTTAAATTTTTTCTCTCTATTTCTCTTGCTGTCTTTATCGCACACTCACATACATCCACACACAATACAGAACCCTGTAATTTGTTTTTTAATGACCTTGAAAAGGAGCAAGCCTGCTCATTGGTCATTCTGTGATTAAAGGAAGGTAAACGAACATAGGCAATTTGGACCAGAAACTTAATTTCCTGGTAATATGAGTATAAATCTGGCATAGATGTGAAAAAGAAGGTGCCCCAGGCAAATACAACATTTACAAGGCTACACTACAAAACTGTAGGCATTGCTGTACAGATATAGAATAGAATAGAATGCTCCTTTATATAGTGTTTGAATCTGAACCAAAGAAGAAGTTGGTGTTGTTACTGAATATTTGTATTATTGAAGTAACAATTAATTTTGGTTGTTGTATTTAAAAGTGTGATTACATGCAGTGGTTGTGAGATGACTAAATCAGCAAATCATACACAAGGATGCATATGACACATTTGTGTTTATTACTGTATGTTTGCTATCATTTGTTGCAGCGTTTTAAGTCCGTCTTTTGGTTAACCTCTTGAAATAGAGGGTCTACAGAGAGAAAGAGAAAGAAAGTAAGAGAGATACAAATACAAGTGTAGAACAGCTTGGTGAAGAGATCAAATGATTTGTGTTTGATGTGTTGGGATTCTTCTATTAGTGTTTGTCTTATTGGTTAAATGATGAATTACCTTTTGCCCTGTGAAATATTTGCACACCTTTAGTTCTGCATAGAAATACAGGCTCTCCTGCACATCAACACTATCTCTCCTTCATTACTGGGTAGATTGATTACAGATTGCCAGGGCCTGTATCACAATAGGTTTTGCGTGAGAAGAAAAGAGCCTGGTGTTGTTGTTTATCTGGCTCTGTGCAGTGTGTGTGTGTGTGTGTGAGTGTTTGGAGATGTAAACATACACACACACACTTGCAATTTGACCACTCTACTAAGGATGCTTTTTAGCCCCTCTATGGTAATTGCACAATAAAGGCCTTAAAGATGCAGTACGTAACTTTTGAAAACTTATGAAATAGGTAGCATTATTAAGTCAATAAATACATTTTTAGGAAAACCTAAAATAGTGATTTAAAGTCAAAATTTAAATAGATCTCTTGAGAACCAGCACACAAAACAGGAGAGTGACAGAGACAGAGCTAAAATGACGATAAGTGGATAACTACACTGTCAGCTGTCAGATTGATTTAGCCCTCTCATATCTAGCGTTAGGCTAAATCTTTAGGCTAAGTTATAAAACATTTTGTTTACGCAGTTTAGAATACTTGATTAATCCTTGAATGTATATTGACTTGCCACTCTCAACCATCGGATTAATTTGTGACCTTACGTATGACTGACATTATAAAATTATAACAAAATTATAACAAAATGTTGCGAGTTGTCTGCAATAGCGTATTTCTACCAAAGAGGTCTCCAAATTTCCAAATTCCCAAAAGTCATAAACTGCTTGTCATGCGAGACAAGGACACAACAACCAGGATCCAAGTGCAACACGTTTATTTTCAAGGGTGTACCAGTAATCGGG
>JAOUQW010000026.1:7864271-7875772 GCA_028565825.1 Olivaichthys viedmensis | reverse complement strand
TTCCATGTCACACTGCTGGATGAGGGGCTTTCTCCTTAACGCTGGAGTGTGTGTGTGTGTGTGTGTGTGTGTGTGTGGGGGGGGGGGTGTACAAACATATTCTGATGGACCCGTAAAACGTTATAATATGGAGGAAAGGGATAATGTATTTGTCACTCTTGCTTACGCTGATCTATGCCTCTGCCCTACAAATGTCACATCCCATAAGCCCAAAAAATTACACTGGCCCCACCTAATTAAGTATAGCCATGAAGCCGCTTTGCATACTACCACTAGCCGATTGGGCAGCGCCAGGGAGAGAGTGATGCACATATGTGACTTTGTGGAGAGTGGAAAATTCACACATGCAAATCCACACTTCTAATGCCAGATCTTAGTGCCTTCTCATATTGTGATGTGGAAATGTATTTGAAAGCTCTGCCGTTCTTCTAGAATTACCTACAATTGTATCTGCATCACATGCTTGGAAAGTAGCCAGAATAAACTAAATAAACTATATATATATATATATATATATATATTAATAAATATATTCATATACATACACATATAGTGTATAGTTTCTTTAGTTTATTCTGACTGTTATTATATACATTATTCCTTGTCTTCCTTAAATAATTAAAAAATATCATTGTTTTTCATAGGTGTTTTAAATTTGGCACAACAAACCTAAATATTTTGATACATATTGTGTATCATGTATTGTGGAAATGTCTTCAAGCATCATGATGTGAGATTTTTGACATATCTTATTTATGAGCGATATAGCCCATAATAATAATAATAATAATAATAATAATAATAATAATAACAATAGTATTATTATTATTATTATTAATATTATTATTATTTCTCTATTTCTGTAGCTATTTTTCCATTGCCAGTATTAGTCTTTTACCTCTTACAGTTCAGTTTGTCATTCAGCATGTGTGTGTGGGGAATGGCAGGTGTGCAAATGAGAGAGGGCGGACTCTTGCATAGGCAATGAGGATGCAGATTTAGGGGGGTTCGAAAATGAGAGACAGCGAGAGGACGAAGACAGAGAGAGGAGAGGAGTTCAGCCCATAAAGAGAGGAAGGGAGAGAAAGAAGCCGATATTTTGCTGTGAGAGTGCTCCTTCCCCTCGTGGCCCTGAATGGCTGTTTTTGTGCTGCACGCACAGAGCAGCCTCAATCGGGAGTCCTCCAATTAATTAACATCCGGATCGGAGGGACGCCACGGCTTGGGTAAACAGCGACTGTTCTCTGCCCAGGGTTCCAAAACAAAGGGGCAACAATGGTGCCATTGTCCTGCCACCACTCATTAGGGGGAGTGTGGAGGGGGGAGTAGACCTGGGCTGGGGTGTATGCATGCATGGGAGTGTGTGAGAAAAAAAGACGCAGAGGCAGGGAGGCCACTCTCCCATGATCCCATTACCATAGCCGGACTCCTACTGCATCCTCCATGCCAGCTGCAGACAGAGAGAGAAAGAGAGAGGGAGAGGACGAGAGAGAGCGAGTCTGTCATAGCATCTTCACATCAAATCCTCTATCTGCGAGAGAGAGAGCGGTAGAGAGGGAGGGGTACTGGGAGAGAAAGAAAGAAAAAAAGAAAGAAAAAGAAAGAAAGAATGCTTTGTACCTCATTAACATAGATGAAGCGGGAAAACACAATAGAATACATTACATCCTTGTTAGCAAGAAGCAATCAATTAGCAGGCCGGGTTTTCTTGCTGAGGTTTCCCTCTTTTAGTGGGTGCCTTATGCTTGTTCCACCCTAGATTAGTGATACACACAAGAGACTGATTCGATTCTTAGCAGCAATTGAGAATGCTGTTTTCTTAAATATGTGTCTTTTTGAATAGAGAATGGCTTATATTACTTATAGTTTCTATATTTAACCAAAAGGAAGGAAGAACATATATGGAACTGAACAAAGAGAAAGCCTACTGTAGGAGCACTCAGATCTCTCTGTGGGCTGTCAACTCCTTTCAAATCTGCAGCCCCGTCTGTGAAACTTACTGTCTGCTCCTCATCCGTGGATATGTTAAATCATATATGACATTTTAGGAGGCCATTTTGTTAATGGCCAACGCACAGGAATGCACTTGGAAACCTTGGAAACACTTAGGAGCGAGGCTTTAGAGGTTGAACCCCCCCTCTCCATCACCAACGCCCACTGTTGCACCTGGAAATAGCTTTTGCTTTGACGAAATGAAAGTCGCAGACATATAGAGTCTGTGAGTGACAATGACAATTGCATATAAAATTGTTACCCCCTATCCCCTTCGGAGATTTTTACACGCTGTTAGCGGCAGCTCCTCTGTTCTTTGGATGCTGTTCTGTACTTGGGAAATTGGCCTGATAATGGCTACAGTCTGTACCCAAAATGGCAGGCGCAGCCCCCCCTCAGAAACAACGCCGGATGACTTGTGTCTGGAATCTCTCTAATTGTGCTCCATTAGGACAATCTGTGTTGGGCTACTTTTAGGCTGCCGTGTGTGTGTGTGTTTGTGTGTGTGTGTGTGTGTGTGTGTGTGTAAGACTCTAATAACTTAGTGAGTAGGATTAAGCTCATGGAATTTCACTATGGTGGGTTTGTAATTAAGCAGTTATTACAATGGTATTATATATTATGTGGCATATAATGTAGTGCATTTTATGTAGAAAACTTAAAATAATATTTGTCATATTAATCTTTCTTATATGAATATATATATATATATTATTATTATTATTATTATTATATATATATATTTTTTAAATGTATGAGTCAAATTGCATTGGGTCAAGTTTAAGCTTTTGTCGGCTGTCGTCAAAGGACTCAGTAACTCTGATTGGGCAATGTTACCTCCGGCGGAGCACAAATATCCGCCTCTGCTTTGCTCACGTCCTTGTCCTCCCCAGTTCATCTTTCTGCTTGCAGACTCACAAACACTGAGGCATAATTTTACTCTGACACTGCGTGTGCCTCTAAAGCGTCACATTCCTTTTGTATGAGTCACTTTTATTCCAAATACAGAAATACCCCTTTTCTGCAAAAATATTCAGTGTTAAGAGCGGTAGCTCACACTCACCCTTGTATATCAGACGAATTTCTTGAGTCCTCATGTTTTGTGTCGAGCCATCAGAGTCCACCAGCCCCCTCTCTGCGCCGTTCGTCTCTGCGCATATTCCAATCCATTGTTGCATTTAAAAGAGATGCGCAGGTACATTATCGTTCCCCTTATTAAATTCTAATAAGGAACGTGTATGCCGCGGCACTCAGCCAATTTCCAAATCCGTGCCAGGGGTCTAGGCGGGCACCTCATTTGCACGGAGAGTAGCATCCGTTCATCCGGCCGGGCTCTTTTGTTAATGGCATATCACTGTGGTGACGAAATGCTATGAGCAAGCGAGTAATTAACGCCAACCTGATGACACTTGCATCAGTGCCTAGCAGTCAGAACAAGCATCATGCCACTCTCTTGAGAAAGCATTAGCTGGCCGACATGCAAGAAAGTGCACGCACCTTGATGCGCTCTGTGTGGGGCAGAACAAAGGGATGGACAAAGAGGGAAAGAGAGGAAATGGAAATGAAAGATGATGAAGGAATAGGCATGGGGGAAGAATAAGGAGAAATAGCTTCTGATGTGATCCCAGCCATCAGCCGAGGCAGAAGGTGCTGAAAGGCTAAATTGATACTCTAAGAGGGGGTTTCTATCCCAGCTTTCACAATGTACTGTACAAGTAGAAGCGCATATGCATGCATGTTCATGTGTGTATGTGTGTCTCTGTATCTTGATGACAAGATGCTTTAACACTCACCCAGTTGAAAGTTGGAAATCTTCAATATTTAATACAGTGGGAGAGTGTGTGGGGAGGAGGAGGGGCGGTGTTCTAATAATTATTTGTGACAGAAGGCTATGTGTGTTGGATCAGTCAGCTGAATGTAGGGCAGTGTGAGGGATCCTCGCTGTCTTTCTTCTGGCGCAGTCGACACACGAGGAGGGGGAATACCAGAGGCTCTGGCTGCAGATGAGCTGAAAATGCAGTTCATATTATATAGTAGTTAATTTGTGCAAATTAAAACAAGTGAGGGCAATGTGGTTGGATTTTGTTCGATTTCATATGAATTAAGTTGAAAGAAAAGGTACAAACACTAGTCCAGCCACTAACCTTAATATTAACCTTTGTAACTTTTCATACAAATTGCTACCAAATTCCAAGTGTGAGACATGCAAGGAAATGCGCGACTCAGTGGCATTTTCCTTGTTCAGAGTTAAATAACTGTTACCATTTACACAACAACACTATCCTGCTTGAAAATTGATAGGACAACTCAATTCATAGAAAAAGTTGGTTAACCCTCAGAAGATGACAAATGCAGTTTGTGGGCATTTTCTCGCACTGTCCTCTCGGTTTCATAACTCCTGAATGGTGTAACCCTCAGACATAAAACGCATTTCATTAGAACCATGAGAACTTGCGCTTTTTCTTCATTATGCAACAAAGTATGAGCGAGTAATCTAGGTTTAAAAAAACATAAATGTTCAGCATTATCTCCAAAATGCACTCCTTGTGTGTGATTCTATATCTCAGTTGTAACTGACCCAAAGAAACAAAGTTTTTTGTATTTGACTGCAGTGGTCTAGCACTTTTAACTTTGTGTCAGAGACAGGACAAACTTTGTCTCGTCTCTGAGCAAGAACAGTAGCATCATCGCTCATGCAGATTCGTTAAAAGTTCATGAAAAAAGGGAATTAATTTATCATTAACATACTTTTATTGTCATATTGTCATGTATATTTTTATGTACAATGTCTCTTATTTACAACCTCTTACTATATCAAGAGTTTAGTCATTGTTTTAGTATTCTGTTTCACCTAAAAGACAGCCTTAAACAGATACATAACTACATAATGCAAACAGATAAGACAAACTAAATTATACTTATTTTCTCTTCCAGTTTCAATTGATTTGCATGAAATAAAAATAAAAAATATTTCTGTTACACTAATTATATATTTCTGTATGTTCAATTTTGTCAGTACTAAGCCATATTATATCCCTACTATGAACTTTATCTGTTCCTTTAGTGAAAATGGGGTGAAAGCATGCAAAAACCACAAGTAACTTATGATTTTTGTGCATTTTTATATTGTAGGGTGTTTGTGGCTGCCCCTCGGAGTTACAAAGTTAGGTAAAAATAAAGGCAGTGAAAAAAGCTCAAAAATAGGCTAGGGCCCTAAGTGTTAAGTTTAAGGTTAGGGGTAGGGTAAGTGGCCATATCTTTTATTACAACTTAATTTGTATGAAATCAAACTAGATGTAGCCTTCAGGCTTCATTTATAACATGCTGTCAGTGTTTGGGAGATAACAGGAAAATGAATACACTTAACTTTTTAGTAATGGTTGAGCTTGAGTTAAGACATCTTTTTTCTCCATTCCTCTCTCTGGTCATGAAGAGAGTTTTGAGTGTGTATTGCTTTCCCAGTAATATCCAAGTTATTTGGACCACAGAGCACATATCAATGGTGTAGCATTAGCAGTGGTAGCTAAGCTAACTTAACCAGCTCTAAGAGGGATGAGGCTCTAATGGTGGTTGTGAGAAGTGGACAACTTTGCTTCATGGGTGCTTTTATTCACTGGATGGATTGGAAATGATGCAGAGCCTGAGAGAACATGCACTCACACACACACACAGACTGAATCCATGGGAATGGAGGCTGCTGAGGTTCAAGGTCAAAGCCAGAATAGAGGTGCCTGGGGCTGCATTGTCTGCCTTAGCCCCACACCCACCACACACACACCATACATCCAGCCCTTGACACACACACTCCCACATATCACCATACACAAGTCGGCACCTCATAGCACACCAGCCTCTGCACCAAAGGATCTAGGAGTGCTTTGTGTGTGTGTGGGAGGTTGGATGCTGCTTTGTATTATGTTACCCTAACATGCATGCTTGAACATACATGCTCCCATTGCATTATAAAATCCATTTTATGTATACAAATATTCCACTGCCTCATATAGAAAAACAAAACAAGAAACAAGACCAATAGCTGTGTTTCTCAACCAAGCCAGTTAGATAACTGACCAGCTAGCTGTGAGAAATGATCTAAGGCCCAGCTGGTGAAAAGAGAAACCGCGACTAGGCCTGAGGAAAGAGGCAGTGATTAGCTCCTTTGTTGGAGGTATTTTGAGCTTCATTGGTTTCAAAGAAAAGCCGTCTGATGAGTCCATCCAAGCTTGGCTGAAACTTTGTATGGAAGACAAACTAAGATATGGTGGTCCCCCTCGTGTGGGGCTGTATAGCAGAATGATACAGAACGCTTGCACATATGGTCACTCGATTTCAGGACCCCACAAAAGCACGTTCTCAATGTGCTTATTTTTGTGCACATTTAACAGAGCAGGGGGTGAGGACACATGCAACAGTACACACATGCTATATCACACACATAATAACAATAAAAATGTTTTGTGACAAAATCTTTTTGAAGACTACTTCTCTGAGACATTTTCTCAACTGTACACTTACTGGTAATTTCTTTGTTGCTTATTACTTAAAATACATGAGTAGTTTAAATATGTTTGCAACCTAGGCTGACTTTTTGTGTCAAAAACAACCACAACCAATCAGTGACCTGCATTGTAGTTCCATTTCACACTGAACATATTTTAACACTAAAAACATACCCCAAATATAGTAAAAGGGAAACATTTCCTATGAATCATGCATTCATAATGCATTATAAATGCATTTATAACATTATATAGCATATACAATACCTTATAATGCCTAACATAGGCTTGTATAATTGCTCATAAGTAGTTATAATTGCATGCATGCCATTTATAAACCATGATATCATAATATCAGGTTACATAACGCATTATAATTTCTGGTCATAAGAATATTGTACATACTTATGTTGTAAAGCACTATAACACAGGCTCTGGTAAAGTATCTGTACCGCAAGTTACAGATGCATCACAAAATACACCTTTAGTTTTTCAAATAAAATTTTATTCATATTTAAAAGAAGTTTAAAAAACTCACTTCACTTAAACACTATAATGATCTTGTGTAATGCTCTATTATGTGATATACACTTTTATAAACACTGGAGTTGAGTAAAGTTTTAGAAACCAATGGTGCAGAATAGATACTATACCAGAGCCTGTGTTATAGTGCATACAACTACAACGTTCTTATAAACAGATATTACAATGCGTAATGTATCCTGTCATTATGAAATCATAAGTGTTTTGCATGTGACTATAACTACTTATACGAATTTATACAGGCTTATGCCAGGTATTGTATCATATTATGTATGCTATATAATACATTTACAATATGTTATGATTACAGGATTCATAGGAAGTGTTAATAATAATATATTTTTTTAAATATTACTATCCGTCTTAGCACTAAGGTGTTCCTAAACAGTGACCAAGCCATTCATCCTGGAAGATTTGATTTGTCAGAACCCAACATTTCAGGGTCTGAGCGGAGTCTAATTGTTTCCATCAGCCTGAGAACATCCCAGCAACACCGTGTGATTCCCTCTGCCCAGGCCCCAGTAACTGAGCAAGGCCCGAGAGAATGGGCTCACTTTGCAGCTACACAGCAGGCTCGAGCCACGTCCATTTCCAAACCGCCGCGCATAACAACTTTATTGTGGCCCAAATTGGAGCTGAACGCAAACAATTGGCCGAGGCAGAAGCGTCTGTACGAATGCCTGGGAAAAAAAGAGTCAGCTTTTCTCAAAGCCTTGCAAAAGTAATTCAGATCAATTAAGACACCCAACATTAACAATAATGTGCTAATAGCGTATTGATTAGCATGAATGCATTTTAATGACTAGCATGAAAGCACCACATGAAGTGCATCTCTAAATGGATTTTTGAAAGAAAATGTTTTTTTCTTTCTTTCATAAAAATGTCAAAAATGACTCAAACTGTGTGGGCAATCACTTGTCTCATCCCTTCTTATGATAAAAGAGAGGAAAACATCAATGTAAAGTTCAAGTTTAGTATGAAGACTGAAAGACTGAGGAACCTACCTAGCAAATAGCACACACACCCACCCCTCACCTCCCAAAAGCCAGAGCTGTCTAAAGCTAAAATCTTTGAATCCTGGTCAAAAGAGTACATAAATTCCCCCAGGCTAACCTGCTGCGGGCCCTTCCATGTGGACGTTTTTTTTGGCCTCTCTACCAAGGATTTAGGGCTGTTATTAAACCCCCTCTGGGGGTGATTTTGCTATGTACTAAGCTACACACACTTTCTGTCTCTTTCCCTTTCTTTTTTCTGGTCATTTTTGTCAGTGTCTGTATCTTTACGCAACACAATCATTTACAAAGAGATCTCTCTGTAGCAATGAGCGCTGATAGAGAAAGCAACAAACTTGTGTCTGCGTTTGTGTGTGTGTCACTGTGTGAGCTGAGGGGAGTGGTCTGTTCTTGGCACAGGCTAGAGAGAAGAGCTAGCCTACATCTCTGAGAGCCTCAACAAAAGGCCGTCTCTGTCCATTGTCCGCGAGCTGTTTTTCCCACGAGAGGCCCGTCTGGCTGAAAAGGGAGTGTATCAGTTTCTCCTGACATGGATGTTTATTCATTCTGTGGCTGACCGTGCTGCCAGCTCAAAAGGATTCACCTTACAGTTTTTGATGTGCATGACACACAAACACATAGACACACATTTTTAGGGGGGCTGGGGGGTGTATGTGAAAATAAAAGACACTGGGTTATGGAGTTCTATGCGTGTGAGCTTTCTTCACTATGACAGTGACAGTATCTGGGCCATGCTTGCATCTGCTACATTAGATACACCATTGCTTGTGAGGAATAAGCCTAAATAATTAATAATTTGTTTGTTAGGTCTTGGGTAGGTCCCAAACTTTTGTAGTCGTATTAGCACCATTGTCTAAGTAGAACTGCTATTCTGAATCTGCTTTAACTATTGAGCCATGATAGGGAAATAGAAACCAACTAAGCCACTGTGCTAAAGGAACCTGATGTCATGAGAAATTTGTACAAATTCAAACGAGCGAAAGCGATATGGTTGGATATCATTCGATTTCATACCATTGAAGTTGTAAGAAGAGGTACAAACGCTAGCCCCGCCCCTAACCATAATCTTAACTGTCATAATTTTTCATACGTTTTGAGTCGTACAAATTGAGACCAATTGGTTAAATGCATATGTGAAATAAGATCAGGAATATTATTTAATTGGGAATTCTCAAATGAAACATTGAAAGAACGCCACATATTGGAAAAAATGTTTGAAATTTTTGCTAAATGTAGGAGGGATTATTCTTTTCTTTCAATCCTGGTGGACCTGATGCGTTCAAATTAATTCTTAGAAACCAACTGTTCTAACAAGCCGTGGGATTTACAAAACAATATTACAACTGTTTTGTGATAACAACATTAGTGCAGAAGAGTCAATCCAGAATTGGTAACATGATCCTACATCCATATGGATACATGGCTTAAAAGTTGTGACAGTTCTCTGACTTTTTGAACATTTCCGGCTAACAACGATAGCTTAGGAGGCAGAAGGGTCAAAACAAACTTAACACGGTGAGCCCATCTCAAATCGGAGACTGCCATTATCGTCTAAGATAACTCCACAATCCCCTTCTCTTCTGTCTCTCTTGACCCTGTGTGAAACAATCAACAGAATTTGACGACCTGGCTGCCATGTTGAGACTCACTTTGAAAGAGCTCCATTGTCAGGATGTAACAGGACGCCACAGCAGGTTGATTCATCCACTGTTTTGGGTCTGAAAAGCTTTTTTTCCACCCTTTTTCCAATACAGCATCAGCTGAGAAGGTCAACTAACACATTCTTTGATTTATATCTTGTGCATTTTCAGGTATTTAAACATGCTATTCCTTCCTTTTGAACCTATATTATAAAGACAGCCTTTTTTTTTTTGTATCTTATCTTCGCACATGGTCTCATGTTTGCTAATTCGCACAAGCTAACTCAAAAAAAATAAAGGTTGCAAATTGTTAAGGTTAGGATGAGGGACTGGGTTTAGCAGTTACCTTTTCTTACAACTTAATATGTATGAAATCCAATGAAATTATTGGATGGTTGGAATTCTTAGAAATTTTGCACGAGTTTTGTTTTGAACAGTAAGCATTTAGCTAATTTCCCCACATGCTAACATCCCCTTTCTTCCTTAAGCTCAAAGAGAGCTAGCCGCCATTTCCATGCTAGCCTACTGAAGCTTATCCGCATATTTGTCTTTCGAGTTGCCAGGTTTCACAGCAGGTGTGTCAGGTGGCAGACTTGTCTGAGACAAAATCATGGTTTTTAGTGTGAAAGCAAAGAGGCTGCTGTCTCTTAGCCCGAGTGTGAGCGAACTGTCAGGAATCACATTTTAGTGGCTTGTTCAGGTCACGCTGGGAGAGCAGCTTCATGTTCCCTCCTCGCGCCCTGCCTTTCTCTTCTTGTGTTTGTCTTCCTTTTTCTTTCAAATTCTGTCTTTCTTGCACTCATTTTGGTAAAACTGTTTTTGTTTTCTCACCTGGACTAAGTTGAAATTGCTTGATTGGCAGGTGCGGGGGGTAATTTTGAATAACATGGACGCTTCTGATTTGTAATTAGGTCTGAGTAGTCTGCCCATTACTGCATAAGCAAATATGTCTCATATTTAATGTAGTACTTATTTAAAGGGTGGAAATTTTATGGGTGCAGATTTTCTCAAGATCCATGTAGCATCCATGTTCGAGATAGACAGTCCTATAAAAACAGAACAACAATCTCTTCTTTTAATCACATTTTTATAATCAATTGTTAAAAATGAGCTGTAGTTAGCCAATGAGTTATATTGTAAGATGTATGTAAGCTTGCCTTTTTTAATGAGTGTATCCATCTTGGCTGTGTGCAAAGCACTTATGGCTTGCATTAGCCCTATCTGCTATGCTTGATGTTTCATTGCAGTGGACGACAGACATGCAAATAGCGGCATCACATTATGCAAGCTCTTTTTGTCTGGTGGGCTTGCGCAGGGAGATTTCTGTGTAGCCATCTGTGGTCTTCCTCTTTTGAAACGTGAGAAACTGTGCACATTTACATAAGAATAATTGACACTTCAAATTAACCCACCAATCACACAGGATTATTTTTAGCGTATGTGTTAGAGAATGGCGCTTCCATCTTGGAACTACAAAAGCCAAGGAAAGAGGGAAAGAGAGTAGACACAAGCTTGGATATTAACCTTTTCTGTATGTCCTTTCTCCAAACTGAAGGTACATGATGGTGACCAATGTGATAGAGATGTTTTTTTTATTACCATGAAATTGTAAAATATATCTTACTGTGAGCAGCTCATGAGCTTTAAGATATTTTAAAAAATTTACTGTAGAAGTGCTGAATGATAGGTAACAACAAAAATAATATCCATGTGAGAGTATGAGAGTTATTGCCTCTGGTGTGTGTGTGTGTGTGTGTGTGTGTTAAAGAGACAGTGCGTGTGTGTGTGTGTGTTAAAGAGACAGTGCGTGTGCG
>JAOUQW010000026.1:7849893-7864171 GCA_028565825.1 Olivaichthys viedmensis | reverse complement strand
CAGTGCTGTACCTGAACTTTGACAATGGTACACGAGAGCACAAGAACACACGAGAATGTATACTGAGAAACACTGTATGATGAAAGGATAAGATACAGTTGGACGTGTATGTGTGTTTTATATATATATATACATGTGTGTGTGTGTTAAAAGTGAAGCAGCCTTAGATCTTTATTGGTCCATGAACATTAATGCCTGGTTGAAGTGTCTCTATAGATTCTATATACAACATCGTGTGTGTGTGTGTGTGTGTGTGTGTGTGTGTATGGCCTATATAGTGTATGCAAGTGCTAGTGCATGTGTCCTGTTTTTGTAGAGACAGCAGAACAGCCTGAATTTTAAATTATTTATAATGGCTAATGAAAAGAATCACTTCTGGATGAACTGTGGTCTGAACTTCACATGTCCCATGATACACACACACAACCACACTTACACACATAAAATGAACACCCACATTTTAATCCTGGGGTTCATAAAAAAAAGTAAAGAAAACTTAAAAGAATTTAATAAATAAACGTTAAAAGAAATATTTCATTTTAAATGAGCCCCCAATTTTAATTGCATTTTAAAACAGTATTCCACCATCAAACACACAGTGGTGTTAGGTTTTATAGGTAACTCCCACAGCTTTGGTTCCAGTGTAATCCTTTAGGAGCAAGGGCAGTTTTCTCCTTCTTTGGGTAACCATAAATTAATCTACACACAAGACAGGGATGTGCGACTGCCTGGGTCAGAGACCATGATGTGTGTGCACTCGTGTATGTGTGTGTGTGTGTGTGTGTGTGTGTGTGTGTGTGTGTGTGGCATCTGCATGCACACACGCCCAAACGCATGGCCTCACCCATCTTGAAGGGTGGCAGAGCGGAGGTTTATCCAGATCTCCATGGCAACGCTCCAGCATGCCAAGATGATACCAAACTATTGGTGCCCAGGGCAGAGCAGGCAGAGAGAGAGAGAGAGAGAGAGAGAGAGGAAAATTTGAGACTGTATGCAAATCTGCTACGTCTCCAATGTCTTTGTTACAGTGCGACATCCACATTAAAACTGAAAACTAAGCCTGTATTGACAATGAGACTGTTTTCTCTTTTTTACCAAGGAGACTTTTTACGGATGTCTTTTTATGCACATTCAGTCACACAGTCTTTTTTTTTTTTACCTAACCGAAAAAATCACCCTGCACTGAACTGCACAATTATGGTGTTTGTCAATAATAATAAAAGCTTGCAAATTACTATTACAGGTTTGAAATCAGTGTTCGCTTTAGCAATTCTGTTTAAGCTAACTATATATATATATCTATGAACACTGAGATATATATATATATGAGGTGTGGTTCCTATCATTCCCCTTAAAAACAGAGTGTGCATCGGCAGCTCAGCACAGTGACATACATATAGTGATATACGATTAGATTCCATTTATAGATTTTATATCCATATTATATTTTAGTTGTAGAAATAACAGGCTGGCTGACAGAACTTACAACAAAGGTGTTTGTTCTCTTGTGTGTTTATTGTGTGGTTTTGTGTGTGTTCACTTACATGTGTGAACCTCTAGGACATCTATATCGGCTAATTCCTTGTCTCTTTGAGGACAGATTATTAGGTGGGTGTGGTTTTTAATTAGTTTTGTTAGGCATTCTATTGATTGATAATAATTATAGGATGTTCCTTCTGTAATAACACATCAACAGTTACTGTCTGATTCACATTTAGTATCCACAACCGAGTTGTTTGTTCTTATTTTTTACGGATAATATAATTCGCTCAGTTGTACTTTTTCGCTAGTAGTTGGGTGAAGTATCCCGTTTATGATGAAGTTGGGTGACATAAATAGTGAACATCCACAAAACCAGATTGTAAGTAATGCTCGTTTTGAATTTGAGCTAGGAGGGGGTCCTAAGAGAGAGTAACTATAGCGCAATTTTACTCCAAAGTGGGTTTGGTAATACCAATGTGCTGTAAGATTTTGAATGTCACACCCCCTGTTGCGCCGCTCCACCCACATCAGCATTCATTTTTGACCATGAAAATAGCAATAACTGGAAAAAAATATATTTATATGCCAGTTATACCACTAAATTACACTTGCATCTGCATGAACATGGAGCCCCAAGTCTCTTGTTGTTGGCGTATGTCCTCAGCCAACATTAGACATGTAATCATTAAAATCCACATTAGTGCAAAAGCACTTACTTTGACACAACCCAGGATACAATTGGGCCCCGGGTCACAGGTGAAGACCTGTCACGACACACACATACACTCACATACTCGCACACACGATTCTCGGAGAGCATATTTTTAAATGAACAAGCTAATGTACCCCCCTTTATGCCAAGGGGTTAAAGGGGGAATGGAATGTGTGGTAAATGATTTATAATAGCTGAAACTGTTTCAGTGTACCTCGGCTGTGTGGGGAGATGCAGAATGCACACCACACTACACTTTGCTTATATATTGTTAGATGTGTGGTGAGAGCATGGGTTTATCTACCTCGACAAAAGGAATCTATGTGGAAGGAAAAGTAGGTCAAGATTGGAAGGTTAGATTTGATTCAACTAGCAGTATGGAGCCATCTGCAGTTCTTTTATCTGACATGCTATTGTTTATTCTGATTCTAGGTGAGAAAAGAGATGGGGTCAAGGAAGAGGTGGATTGCTCACTGTGGTGAGAGTAAAGGTTAGTATGAGCTATTTTATCATTCATGTTAAATGAACTAAAGGGTCACACTTTGGTTTAGCAGAGCGCCATTAGAGAAATAATTAGTCTTCAAAGTCTGGACATGCAGCAAAATGCATAAGAAATGTAAGAATGTGAGCCGTTTCTATCACATACCAGTGCTAAATGTTTGATGTAACTACACTGGCTCATACCTCATACTATTAGAACAATGGAATCAAATTTCCAATTAATCTGTATAATTTGTTGCATCAGACCTACATGATAATTGGTCCACTTAAATATTTATGTCATACGATTCACATTAACACATTACTTCATAGGATAATGTATATCATCAGGTGCCTCTTGAGAACAGGCAATACATTGTAGGCTATTTATTAGTGGCTATGTGAAGAAACAGCCATGCAAGCTAAATGGAAAGGACTACTAAGTTTAATGGAAGCACTCAGCACCAAGTAGAAGTTCTTGTTTGATCATTGAGGGTGGGGTGTGCCATCTAAGCACAGCTACTCTGTCAAGTCAGGAAGTTTGGTTTGGGTAAGTGTGGATCATTTTACCTTCAAGGTAATGGACAGTATGTGGACAGTTTGACACAGGTCACGCTTAAATTTCTTATGCACTTTGTGCTGAGACAGCACCAGTGAGACAATGATGAAACACCCAATGACACTGATCTTTGATCAGACTTTTCAAGGCATTCCACCAGACTGAAGTACTTTTCGTTATTGTGTATTCATTGCTAAAGTTTGGTATATGTTGAAGAATTTGTTGAAACATTAAAGCAGCTAAGATTTGGAACCATGTCAAGAAGCAAAAGTGGAACCTAAAGAACACTACATTTGAGAAAAAAGAACAGATTCAATAGAAGAAATGGTTTGCTGTATATGAATGTACTGTTAGCCTGTTCTTCTTAAACAAGTCAAACAAATCTAATACAAGTCTAAAAGTTTAGACTGCATTCCTCTCCATGTTGCATTATTTTCTTCTCCTGCTAGCAGATTTTGAGTACAAGCTATCAAACGAGCAAGGGCGATGTGGTTGGGTTTTGTTTGATTTCATACAAATTAAGTTGTAAGAAAAGGTACAAACACTAGCCTCGCCCCTTAACCCAACCTTAACATTTGTAACTGTTTATACAAATTGAGTCATAAGTATTGTTAGGAATTTGCAAGTGTGAGACATATTGGTTTAGAAATTCGATACCATGGAATTCTAAGGTTCTATCTGACTTTTTTTGGGAAAAAATGTTATAAATATGTTATTTACATTTACATTACATACATGAATATATGTTGGACGTATTACACCAAAATATTGCTTAAAAGTATAACAAAATATAAGTATGAAAAATTGTATTTGCTTTGACCTTTATTAAGAGTCAAGGTTTTACGGTCAGATAGAACCTTATAATTCAAAATACTGACTAACATCCAAGTATATTGTATAGGCAACAAGTTCTGTATATTCAACCATTTAAACTTTAATTCTTGCTATCGACTTTAGATATATACAGAAATATGCAGTCATTGACTTGTTATAGCCCCCATTGACTGTAATTTCACTACTTGAACACCCTTAAGCTTTGTGAAAGCGTTTATATAAATCTGTCACACAGAGATGCGAAAGTTATCTTTTAAAACTTCTTAAAACTAATGTTGGGGACTTGGGCTTAGATCTTATTCTGTTGTTTAATATATAAGTTCAGCCAGAGAACAGAGTATATTACTTCACTACAATAATTAGGACTTTCTGTGACTTTTATGGCATTTTAAGCTTTGTGTAGATGTTTGTGAATGTTGTTATGTAGATCAGAATACAGGGGCCACAATGATAAATGGTCTATTTCAGAACACAGAAAGGCAGCTAGCATCTCCCATATTTTCCTTCGTGCAATGCAGTTATGTGGAAACCTAATACAATAATACTCTTGTGGAGGACTGTTTGAGGGGGGTGGGGTGGTATTCTGTATTCAGTATTCTCTTTCTCACTTATGAGAAAATAGAATAATCTAAATTAAGAGAAGGCTAAAATGCAAGACACTCCCAGACCCTGTATGTTGCTCACACACAAAAAAACGTCTTATCGGGTTATAGGGACGGTAAGAAAATCCATGTGAGAAGACTGAGGGTGTAGTGAAACAAAAGTGCAACCTGAAATGGGGAGGACACCTGTCAGCCATTATTGTTCTCCTCTTTGTTGACAATGAATACATGGCATCTTAAGACCTTAGAGATCTTTTACGTTCCTCAAAGCAGTGAAGTTTCTGAGTGCATCTTATGATTAAGTTCTAAGATTCATGATTCATGTATGCATGTAGCACGTTTCACATGTGTAGAGGGATGAATAGAACTGCCATTTTTGTACAGGTCAAAGTGACATGACATGAGATACAGAATTATGTGATTTAATTACCGCTTAGTTCGATGGAAATGCTCTTGGAAGATGTTTTTGTTATTCTCTCGAACCCTCGATACATTTTATTGTTTTTTCCGTGATGTATTGAATTTGTTTCAACAGTGAACACTAACGGTATAAAGATCTCTACTGCAGGTAGAAAAAAAGGAAATATAAAAAATATTTGAGGTTTCCAAGTTCAGAGATTTTTTTTGCCGATTTCAACCTAATGAATACTATTACAAAGACCATGGAAATATGATCCCTGATCTGAGACACTTGATATATATGGTTTATAGAGTGAACCATTTGGAAAGAGTTAGGGAGTAGAAGTGAGAGGGCTATCTAAGACCAGGAGCACCAAATAATTTCAGCATTCCGCTAAGGAACATGATCACATCAGGATGGTGTCATTATTGTAAATTTATAAGAATTTCAAACGAGACAACTTGTATGGAAAGTTACTGAAGGTTTATGGTTAAGAAAAGGGGTGGGTCATAGCTTGTCTTATGACTTAATTCATGAAATCCACCAAGCTCTTGCTTAAAAAATCTTATGTGATTGGGTTGATGACATTGTTTGGGCTTTTAATCTAAATTATATTGGTGTTGTACCTAATCATAAAGTACCAGTTAGCAATATAAGGAATCCATCATTGAATATTCATTCAATTTAATACAGATGTCGTCTTCTCCATTGTTATTTGTAATTTTGTAACAAAAATTAAAGTATATTTTGTAGAAATACAACTCCTTAGTGTTTTTCCACGCATCTGTGGTCTGTCTAAAATCTGCATATTGGTAAATAAATTAAAGAACTTGTTCCATGTCAACCTACACTATTGGAAAAAAGGTGTCATCTAGCACCCTAAAGGGTTCTTCGGTTTGTTCCTCTGGGTGAAGCCTTAAATGTAACTGTTCTATGTAGAACCTTATAATAGAAGGTTTCCCTTTCAGGGAAGGTTCTAAGTATAACCTTTTTAGAAAGCTAGAACTGTTAACCATCCAAAGAAACCTTAAGAAACCCCTTTTTTCTAAGAGTGTCTCAAATGTTGAGCTCAGTAAAAAAATAACATTTAACACCCTTAAGGGTTCTTCAGTTTGTCCCTTTTGGGGAGCCCTTAAAGATTTTATGTAGAACCCTACAACAAAGGGTTTCTCTATCAGAGATGGTTTCAAGTAGAACCTCTTTAGGAAGGTAAGAACCCTTAACTATCAAAAGAACCTATATAATTATGGCTAATTGGTACATGCATCAAAACTGAACGATGAGACAAACGTCCTAAAGAAGTCCAACAATCATCTATGTTTACTGTAGGTGTCGAGTCTGGAGGCATCTTAAGAATATGTTCTCTTCTCTTCCTCAGGTTATGAGCATCAACGGATGACTACACCAACCCAATTATGGATATGTCCATCATCTTCAGCTTTGTCTGGATGGACTGATCATCTTCTTTTCTGGATTATGTGTATAAGTCTCATGTTCTTGGAGCACAATCCACATAAACAATGGTAGCTGGAACTGGAATAAATCCACAGGCACACTGGCAACTGGAATGACATAAGATATGGCTCGAGTGTACAAGTGAAGTCACTGTGCAATGTATGATTTTACTGTCTTCTCCTTGTATAAATATTTTGAATTAAAAGTTGCTTGAATATGTTTTGCACTCTTGGGTTTATTTATCCAATAAATTGTTTATTTTTCTAGCAGGACATTTACCGTGTGTGATTTGTTTTTCTGAATTGTGGATGATGGAATTTTTAATATGGTGGATATTAAAATGATCAGTCTTAGCTCGACTGAAATGGTAACGTGTCTCAATCATTACCTCATGAATGGAGTGATGCACTTGGCGTTACTGTCACATTCCTATAAATGTAGTAGCTACTGTATTCCTGTATCGTGATTCCCGTTGGTCTGAAAGGTAACATTCATACCTAAAACTCTCTATATCATATTTGTTCATACATTCCCATTTTTTCTTTGTGTGTTGGACAGAATATAATGTTGCCCCCCTGTAGTTCGTGTCAACCCATGACATCGCAATGGTCTTTGATTGACTGACCTGTTAGTAGTGTTATGATAATCACTGTATATCCACCCAAAATGGAATTTACCTTTTAGCATAGGAATGCAGTGGTCAAATAAATCATAATAAATAATGATTTTAAAAATAGTATTTACATAAAGATATAAAACGCATCCCAGGCTTACTCACTTACTATGACACCCAAGATGTATTGCCAAGATTTGATTGACATGGACATATCACATATGGCAATAGGAATTCAGTTCATGATGGAATGTTATTGTCCAGCTGTACTTTCTGTTCCCCCCCAAAAATGACACTTTTGACAAATAATAATGAGATCAGAAAAGGAGTCAAAATTCACAATTCAGGAGTAATGTAAGTATGCCATTTGCACAGAATTGCATCAGGAAGAGGTTCAGCTACGTAGAGCGGTGTGTCTGGGGTAGGACGAGACCAGATCATACCCTCTTCTTCTGTGTCACACAGTGTGTATCACATGGGAGTCTTGCTGTACACCTGAACACAAAGCCGGCCATTGTGTATGTGGAACTGTGGGCCTGACCTCAGAGTCATGTGACCAGGCTATGGCCAGGTGTTGCCTGAATCAGGAACACGGAAAAGCTTCCTTCTCATGACTAAAAGGGACAAAGGGATGTAAGCTGCATGATAATGTACCGCGAGTGACTGGAACAAGTGTGTGTGCAGGCTTTTGTCTGTCTCTCTTTCTGTATGGTTCAATACCAGTAAACCAATTTGGTCCACACTAAATGTACCTGACATTTAATGAAAAAAAACAACCTTATGAGCCAGTCGCTTTAGTCAGATAAATGTTTCTGCAATCCTGTAAATGAAAATAAGAACAACTTAAAAATGGCTGGCAGTAGCCTAATCGCATTAAGCAGCCTGATTGACTGATGTCTATCATCAATCTTTGGTGATTGATGTTCCATCTTCAGTTATGAATCACAGATTTAGAGCAGATCTTCCCAGAACCGGTGCTGGTTATCCCAAGCACAATTGAATTTGGTCAAAAGCATGTGAAACCGCAAAAAGCCCGGGAAGCCTTGTAGCAGAGTCACTTAGGATTGAGCCGAAATAAGCGAGAAACAAAGAGACCCAAGAATTTTTTTCTCGATTGACACTTAAATTTGTACAGAAAAGAAATAAACCGAAAGAGCTTTTAAGGCCAAAGTAAGTGACCTTGGCAGGCCTGGGAGAGGTATTTAACTTTTAAAGTCCATTACCTACTGCAGGACTTAGTTGTTGTTTTTTTTCTTTTTTGGAGGAAAAAGGAAAGCACAGCGCAGTATTTTACTTTTGTCACCAGATAGCAGTATGTAGGTAGATATTTGTGTTATCTTATTCTTATTGGGAAAGAGGGCAAGAGGGAGAAAGAAGGGAGAAAAAAAAAGACTTTAAGGCAACCTACACTCCCTGTGGACACCGAGATACCAAACACCTCCATTCCAAACTTTTCCAACTTTCATGCAAGAGAAATGAGACCCTGTTGTACTGTAAGAGAATCTGCTTTTTGACTTCAGCTACAGACAAACTGTAGGATGTGTTAGAACAGCCGAGCATATACCATTGAAGGGGAGACCGTGTGTGTGTGTGTGTGTGTGTGTGTGTGTAGAGGCAGGCAGACTACAATAAAGGAAGCTTTTAGAGAAAGAACGGTGTAACATATTCCCAATGTGTCTGTCTGCTCGTCAGAATTCACAGGCATGCCAGGTGATGTCCTCCAAAGTGCAGATCTGCCAATATGAGGGACCCAGTGACAGTATATACACACGTGCACACACACACACACACACACACACACACACACCACACTGATTTTCCACAGATGGGTGGCAGTGGCCTCTGCGGTTGTTCTCTCCTTCAGACTGACAGTGATGTGTTTCATGGCACAGCTCTAGGAATCACGGCAGAGGTGCATATGACACCCACTGTTCATGCTCACGCCTAGTGCGAAGAGGAGCCTGGAATCGTTCCATCTGTTTTTCTAGTCGCCACTTGTTTTTTGTTTTTACTCTTGCCATGGGAGCAATGCGATGATTCTTAGATTTCATTTGATGCATGTGAGCATTTGCACACCCATATGTGTGTGTGCATTCCTTGCCTCTCTGTCTCTTTGTGCTTTGAAGCCTGCTAGATAGTGATTGATTCAGAAGTGTAGATACAGCACAGTGTGGAATCTCCAGAGATGCAGAAAACCATCAACCCGAAGCACAAGGCCAGTCGTCTCTCTCTCTCTCTCTCTCTCTCTCTCTCTCTCTCTCTCTCTCTCTCTCTCTCTCCCCTTCATGTTTTTACTGATATGTAACATTGGTGTTTATTGCTGCAAAATACACTGGGGCCTTGATGTATTTGTGTGTTTATATTGGTCAGTGACATGCCAGATTTTCTGCCTCATATGACTGGCTTCTGATTCACTAAGTTTACTGCACTTTGAGAGGCAACATCATATAACAAACAGGTCTATAGATATCAGAAAATCCATATATATAGTCAGTGGACAAATTGTAAAAGAAATCAACTGGAATGGTGGGTTAAAACGGCATTGAACGAGCACAAAAATCTAGCTGTGCAGGACAATAAACATATGAACCAGTTGGTTAGCCTACTGACCTAATAGCCTAATTAATGCAGCGTAGCACAATTAAACATTAAGATAAAATTATAAAAACTCTGGTTATGATACCTGTTTTTTTTTTTTTAACCATTAAACACTCCACTGCATTACCAATCAAAAGCATGCATTTCTAAGACATGACTAGGTGCCTGCCTGCCCCCATCGTAACCTGCTGGTTTTGCATAAAGAACTTTAAACAGCCAAGGAAATTTGGTGTGTAATATGGGTAGAATGAAAATATCAACAATAATATCACAGAACAACATTAATCCAAAGAGGATGTAAAAGTGGGAGGTTTTACAAGGGGAATAGTTGTTGTCATCCTTTTAAACCTTGCATCCCACCTCAAAACGAGACCTGGATATAATCTAGCATATAGTATAATATATAGACAGAGTGCAAAGGTTTGCACAAAATTAAGGAGACCAAGAAATTGACTTTAGCCAACAAGACATTTTGTGCGAGTTTCACTGATGTTCTTTTATTATCTCAAGTAACACACAAATGATATCAGTTTGAAAGTTTGCATCTCCCTTTCAAAATGTTATATAAATATTCTTTAACAACTTGTATGCTCACTTTTTGCCTTTATAACTTCATCCACCCTCTTTCTTATCCTCTGAACAGATCCTCTCAGTTGTAATATTGTCCCCCATTCTTCCTGACATCTCTGTTATAACTCTGCCAGATTGCTTGGCCCATGCTTTTTGATATATCTGTTATAACTATTCTTTAAATCAGGTCTGAAGACCAAGAACATCATGGCAAAACTTTGACTTTTTTCTTCTGGCTTTTCAAACTACTTTTCTGGTGATTTTGCCTTATGTTTTTGATTGTTGGCTTGTTGCAGGATACATGCAGGATACACCCACATTTCATTTTTAACTTCTTCAGTTTTTCACCCAGAAACCATGGGGGATGCAACCATATAAGTATTCATGTATCCACCAAATACTTGTGACAGCTTTACAATTCTGTTGATTACCTCTTGCCTCCATGAAAGATATTACACGCCCTTCACAAAGCAAAAGAAAAAACTCAACATACATTAACATAATATATACATTGTGAACATGGTCTTAAAATGGCCAAGTAGTATAAAAAGGTACAAATGGTTATGGTTAGGGTGAGGAGTAGGATTGACATCTTAAAATTGCTCTCAAGCATTAGAATTTCTATGAATATTGCATAAGACCAGGTTAAAAATTTACCATGTTGACTTGTCTTTCATTAATGGCATCCAGCATACACCATATATGACTGCCATGTAGCTTTCTATCAGTGCTTCATCTTCTTTTACCAGCAAGAAGAAAATGGAGAAGTTGGCAAAATGTTGACCCTTGGGAAGATGGGATAGTAAGCTTGGCATGTTGGCCTTCATGCACAGAGATAAAAAAGCCACTGAGCAACTCCTCCATCCCTATATTAGTGCTGTCATATCTCATGATGGGGATTTTTCCCCATCATGCCCCAGGGCAACGTGGTTTACACAAGTAGAGTGCTTTCTGCCTTTCAATTAATCCATAGCCTAGAATCAACCCCAGCACCATTTTACTGGTTCATACAGAACAAAGTCATAGAGAGACGGCCCGAGAAACAAACTGTCAGTTTATATAATCCCTTTTTGGGAAGTGTTAACATGCTTTCAATCACCAAAGCCTGTATAAAACACTTTTAGAGATACTGAACCTTTGCAATTTTGGGTCAATAGAAAGATCTTTGTATGCTTTCAGTAAATGCCATAAGAAAAGTCATTTTCTTTTTAAATGGTGAACCAGGCTGCCAAATACAGCATAAGACAGACACAATATGCATCAGTGCGCCATTATCACAGCAGGACACATAAGAATCTTTCCACAAGTTCCCAAACCTAATCCAGCTCCACACCCCTAATAGATGTAGACAAATTTTCTAATTCTTTTTGAATCCCTCTTGAATTTAAATTTCCCTAATGAGTCTGGTATATGACTTGTCTGGCTGCATTGTCCAGAAAGCCAGACAGCAGACTACTTCTGTCTCGCCACTGGTGAAACTCAGCTGGCGTGACGACTAAATAGCTGAAATTAATATGACAAACATCAGACATTGAATGGCTTCCTCTTTCATTGTTTCATTGTTAATAAAACTGTGTTGGCTTGTCTCATATACAATGTATTGTATTATCTCGTATCGCGTGTTCTCTGTACATGTTTGGGGTTCTTGATTTGTCTGTAAACAAATGAGACCAACATCCCTGTCTGGGTCTCTACCCCCCATGTATCCCTAGGCGACAAGGGGTCAAGTTGTCCCATTCAGACTGGTCTTGGGGATCACCGACTAGAGACAAAAGTGGTTCAGTCTAGCCAGAGTCTCAGTACCCTGGGATCAGACTTGAACAGTGGTCCCCAGAGAGCCATCGTTCATTTGTTCTCCGGCTTTATCCCTGCTTGACTTGTCTGGCTCTGATGGTCACCTCCTGAACCCGTCATGGTCTTCAACTTGAACTTCAGACATGGAAACACTGGACTAAGCACATCTCTTTTGCCCAAGTAGTTACATTTTCTGATTTTCTAATTTTCTAATTATTTTGAGCCAGATGTTTATATCAGGATTTGGTATTGGAGTGGCATCCAAAGCTGGAGTACCAGAAAAAAACTGACAGTGGTGGTGGTGGTTCTCATTTGTGTACAGTGTGATATCTGGGATGGACCAGCAGAGGCCCAGACAGTGCTGAGAGACAGTGGAATTACACCAACATTTTTATTCTATGACCCACAAGGGAGTGGTCTCTGCCACTGCTGTTCCAACTCTGTGCCTATAGAGGAGGAAGTCTTTAGCATGGCTAACTTTGATGTAAATTAGCCTTAAGAGTGTGAGAATATCTAGAGTGTGTGTGCATGTGTCAAATCAAATCCATGTGTCCATCCATTCTGTGTCACACTGATATACATCTAGATTCAATAGAATAGTGGCAGGTGTCTTCTTTGTGTGTGATACATGTTTTTTGTATTTGTTATTAAAACTTTTTCCTTATTTCATTATCAAAGGAATTACTACAAACAATAATTTCAACAGATTTCCCTGTACTGAAAAAGAACGGAAAACCTTCTTTACTCAAAACTCACTTATTATGGAAGTCTATAATTGGGAAGTCAATAAATGTATTTTTGTAGAACATTTTCATGAATACTTCAGTCAAAGGTGTTTGTAAATTAATTTGTCCTTTTAAAGATGGGACAATTTTTTTCAGGGGAAAGAATTTGTGGTTATGAGTTACCAATATAGTCAGTTTCCCCCGAATCACACATGGATCCCACAAAACCTTAGGGGAAGCATAAGTAACCAGAATTCCTTTTTTACTGTATTGCTCCATTGTTCGAAAGCTGGATGACACTGCATAAGAACAGCTCTGGTAAGGCTTTCTCTCATGTCTGTCTCATCCTCAAACCTTTATTCTCAGAGTGTAAGGGTTTGCGGTTTTGAATTTGCTATATATAGTCACGTATTTTAAATTTTTTTGACATATTTCAACAACTGCCCAACAACTGTCTTTAATTTTCCATTAGAGGTGTGCTCAGGGTCAAAAGATTTTCAATTTTTTCTCAGTACAGAAAAACATGTCAAAGTTACACTAAAGATGCAGGGGATAGAGATTAGGTTTAAAAATGCTGGCATATCCCTTTTACCAAGACTGACAAGAAAATGCCTGAGACATAAAGCAGCTTTATGTGCATATAATACATGCTCTTTATATATGTGTTAAATTGTAATAATGATGTGAACTTTACACCAGATCAAATACATAAAGCCATGCGTGGCAAATTGTGCTTCTCAGCGGTTTGTGTTTTTGTTTCTCAGATATTGGAGGAATGAACCCTAGAGGTCTCCACTTGCACAAGGCCCCTCTGCAGTGCCCTCCACTGTACAGCTCTGCTCACACACATACATACACAAACACAAGGGGTTGAGTCATGCAGTATTACAGAAGTATCTGATTCTGACTTGGACCTTTTACGGTTCTCACATACAGAGATCAAGGCACTGAGTCATCGACACATGCTAGCACAACCCTGACATAACAAACAAGCATATATGATACCTAGAGATGACATCACACACATTATCAGGAACCCACCATTGTGTATGATGAAGTGACTGCTATTGAAATGAGCTAAAAGGTGCGAAGGTCATTCACTTGTAAACACTGATAGGAAAAAAAAGCAATCTTGAAGGTCAAAACATATTTTGCAGCAGTGTTGATTTGTTTTGCAAAAGCGTCTGCTATCGTTTCCCATATTGTCATTGTCGTGAAAGGGGAGAAATTGTATCTGAGGCAGCATTAACTATGATGCATCATTTTCATTTGCTAGTACATAAAACACAATGTAGTGTAATTTTATATTCTTGATTAATTTACTAGCCTTAATGGGGTTGGGTGATAGATTGTGATGTTCTTTATGTTTACTAACACACACACACACACACACACACACGCATACACAAACACACATATATATTAAAGGCACATCCTCCCAGCCCTTTCCACTA
>JAOUQW010000026.1:7829902-7841478 GCA_028565825.1 Olivaichthys viedmensis | reverse complement strand
TGTTAATGGTTTGGTAAAATTTGTAAAAAGGTTTTGGGTGAATAGTGTGTTTTTTAAAAAAAAAAAAAAAAAAAAAAAAAAAAAAAAAAAAAAATTAAAGTCCAATTAAAGTCATTAATACACTTCGTTATAGATTCGTGTGGAAAAACACACAAACACAAACTAAAAAAACATGACCGCCTTCTCCTCGATCGCCCGCTGCAGGGTTACAGACACCGGTAGAAAAACTCCCATGTGCGTTCGAATCTGCTTCCGGGTACGGGGTCTTTACAGATGAAATGTGGTCTAAGATTATGCCTGTATAAATCCAAATTTTAACATGACATAAACTGATACATATCTGACTTTTTTTTTTTTTTGCACCATACAATAAAAATGATTATATATATATATTTTTATTTACAATACAACATTTTTTATTGCATTTTTGAAAATCATCTGTGGGGCTGATAAAGCCAATTGATTTAATTGTAGGCGTACCCCGTCGCCAGCTAAGGACCGAGAATCCTAGTGTGACCTCTACTGCAGTCGAAAACACTCCGGAGCCGAGGGTGAATCAATTGGCTGGAGGGATGCGAGTCGATTCTGCGCGACACATTACTCTCAAATAACACCCACCGTAAAACAGGCATATGTTCTGGGCGCCGCTCGATTTCCGACTCGGGGTGCATCGTGTGACAGTCGGCGCTGAGCCTGGTCCAGCACAGCAACATCGACATGGTGAGTAGCACAAGCTAATGCTAGCACACAGTAACCTGAGGCTGAAGCCCAAATGGCTCCTGACGCTCTATAAAGGTGCACTATGGGTACGGTATTAAGTAAGGGCCGCATGTAGTACACTTTGTTATATAATAGGGGGTCATTTGGGATGCGGCATGTGGCTAGCTGTCCTGGACGCCTTTACCTGTGGTTAAGCACGGAGCTTGCGTAATGCTGGGCAATAAGTAACCGTTAATCAGCATGCTTATGAAGCTTGCAGGGATGTGTTGCAAGCCAGAATCTTTTCAGTCATCATGAGAGCTAGCTGCCTAGATTTAAGGGGGTCTAACGTGCTGAATCTTCACCTGCTCTTTGCCTAAGTGCCCTAGCTTAAACATCAGTATTTGGGATCTGTGTGTGTGTGTGTGTGTGTGTGTGTGTGTGTGTGTGTGTGTGTGTGTGTGTGTGTGTGTGTGTGTGTGTGTGTGTGATTTTGGTTTTGGGATCATGTAGCTTTTGTTTCATGCTATAAAAGTTGGGATCATTTTGTCCATTCCTGGCTGGCACAGCATCAGTGTATGACATTGGTGACTCAGGTACAGAGAGGTGTGTGTGTGTGTGTGTGTGTGTGTGTGTGTGTGTGTGTGTGTGTGTCCCACCTGCAGCTATCTACTTCCTCATCTGAAGGGCTGCATTTGACCTCAGCATGCCCTCCACCTGCTACTACATCTCACTGTTTGCTCTCTGTTTTTAAGTCAACAAACATCCGTTGGGGTCGAGCCGCATGCACTTCAAACAGTATGTAAACCCTAGACAACCACATATATGAAAGTCTGGCCTTTACACAACGATCCTATGACCTTTCAGTTGATGGTCACCTGTGAAATGCATTTTATACCAAATTGTTGTTCAGCGAATTGCTACCCGGCACCTCGTTTGTGATGTGATGATGCTCCTTGAAGACAGTAGATCTTTATACAGTAGAGAGATTTTTTTTTTATACTGTCATCCTATCTATATGCAAGGATATACAACATATTTTCCGGTCGGATCCACGGATGTATTCTATGCCGTGAAGGCGTGGGATGTCGACTGACGTAATATCGATCATGCACCTGAACAGAGAACACAAATTGTCTTTAGGTACACTGCCATCATGCTTCTGATGTTTTGCATAACTTCATTCATTCATTCCATTATTGTCACCCTAGGAGAAAATTGATTGGCCGGCATGTGACAGACACACACTCTGGGAACAAATTTAAACACAAAACCATCAAAAACATAGATAAAAAGACAGTCAGTGAAATATAACAGAGAGCACGCACACATACAGAAAGCCAGGCAGCAGCACACACACAGTAACCTGCAGCCGGTCACATCATGAGCCACAAGAGCTTGCAGAGAGTCGGCTCGGTTACTAAGAGGATGCTAGTATCTGATCGGTGTCGGCCGATACCCAGAGCTCTGATATTGGTATAGTATTGAAAAAGGAAAAAGATGCGATCGGTGCATAGTGTAACAAATTATCGTGCCTTTAGGATCACAAGGCAACTCAGCAAGGGCTCCATACACGGTACTATATAACGTGCAAGTACTTTGGTAAAATCACTGTGCAAAGGCACCAGTTAAAACGCCACAGTACACACCAACTACACAGAACAATAGGAGCAGCATAAGGATGACCAACAGTCAACTCCAAAATTATTGGCACCCTTAAAGAAAATGAGCAATTAATAACACATGAAATGAGTGATGTTTTTTGGCTTCAGAATTGTTACCATTTTATATTCTTATGTTTGCGCATGTGCACTGCACTGCACTCTTCAATTCAGACCACAGGCTTTCAAATCCAGAGACTGGGGCCGAGTCCACACAAACACGGGTAAATTTGAAAACACATCTTTTCGTATCCACACTAAAACGGTCTTTTCGAATCCGCTCTCTTAAGTGGACAAATATGAAAGCACCGTTTTGGCGTTGTAGCGTGGATACGGGAAAACGCAGCCTTTCGAAAAACGCTGACGCACGTTTGTCAAGTGATCTCCACAATTCGAAGATGGCGGAACCCGCTGCGATGCTGTTTTCTGTATTGGGTATTTTAATGACATGTTTGGCTGCTTTGTATAGTATCCAAGCGACACTGTGGCGTGGCAAGAAAGCATGTTTCATGACTGCAGCATCAAAACTAGCGAAAATGGCGGAAATGATGTATAGGTCATGGGTCAGACACCAAGTGCGCATGCCCAGCAATTTGCCTTGTTAGTGTGGACTAGGCTTGAGATGGTTATTGCAAAACATTGTTTTTGTGTCTCACAACCATTTCTGTATTGATTTGGATGTATGTTTGGGGTCATTATCTTGTTCCATCAATGACCAAGTCCTAACCTCCTGGCAGAGGCAACCAGATACTGGACAAAGGGATTTTACATGTGTGCAACATCATGTAACACCCCAGAGAAACAGGAAAGGGGAAAATCAACAGAGTACATGGAGACCTGAGACAGAAATGGGGTGCCAATATTTTGGGAGTTGACTGTAGGCAGCATAACTGTGCAAAGTTAAGAAAACTGAGTGTGCAAATTGCATGACCATCATAAGTAGCAGCGTATAGAGTGTAAAACGTATATGCATTAGTTTTGCATATTTCATATGTGCTTATTTCAATGTATTATTCTTTTTTCTAACTGATTTTAGTTTATTGCTTTAGTTTACTACAACATCAGCATCACTGTATTCAGTTATAGCAAGTGAACTGTAAGATACCGTAAACAAAACAAGTAAAGGAACGATCTTTAAATACAAATAACCTGTATGCCTAGTTGTTTACACCCACAACACTCTCTAGTTACCCGTCAGCTTTCTTTTATAAACAAATCTCTTTTCAACCAAAACTTGTGTGTGTGTGTGTGTGTGTGCGCCGTGCGGATGTAAACCATTTTATGGTTCATCAAACCAAGTCCGTTACTGTTTCAAGCCAATCAAATCCCGATGGATAAAACCAAGGTCCCGCCGGCCCAAATATACCATTTCACTCGGAAATACGTCACGTTGCCGGGGGGAAAAGCGTTGGAATTTCTGTTTCACGTTGTCTTTAACAGTGATGTAATACTCGAGTCCAGGATTTGGACTTCAGCTTATGGGACAGAGTTTTACTTGGACCTGGGCATTTTTTCCTGAATTTAGCGTTTGTAAATAGGCTGCATCAATCATTCTTTTAACATTTAAGTAACATTTTAAATAATTACTCGCACTACGCTATTACAGCCTATTGCAATTCATTAATGTAGCCAGAGCCGTCGTCTTGGACTCGAGAGCCGCTGACCAGAGACTTGACTTGGACGTGTGGGTGACTTAAATTGACCCTAAATTATCTCTTGTGTCTGTATGAGCATTTAAATTGTATCTTTGTAAATGACACAATAACCCAGGAGCAGCACAGCACATGAAAAGGTTAGCTGCGTTTTTTTCCACAATTCCAGTGCTGGCATAACTTATCTGGGACAGGTTTTTTTGTTTTCTATTTTGACACCCTGGGACAGGCGCTGCATTAGCCTGTGTGTGAATTGCTTTGGGCTAACCCTACGGCTCATCTAAAGAGCAGCTTACTGTTTGTTTTTGGCCCGAATCTAATGTTTATGCCCTTTAATTTTGAACCGGTGCTTATATGTTGCGTATACATGAGTATACATGTGGGATGTAGTGTGGTGGGCCACAGCACTGCACAGTTTAGTGTTAGCTCTGGCATTCAACTCTCAAAGGACTTGATCATTCAGTTGATGAATTGAACGCACCATAGACTGTCTTTTACTTTAGTGTTTAGAGCCGCAGTAACACGTGGATGATATCATTAACACATTCATCATTGTGAGTAGAAATTACTTGAAAAATATTAGGCAACAATTTGCATTTGCTTCTTTTTTTTTAAGTAAACTCAACTTCGTGCAATTTCAAGTAAGTGCTACTTGGTTAAAACTGTTAAATGTTGCACAAATAAAATATGTAAATCAAACTCCTTGTTTTTTCTTAATTATACTTTATATATAAAGTCAAAACTGTTTCTTTCTTTAAAAAACAAAAAAAGAACAATTATTTTCAGTACAAGATCTTAAATCTTTATTCAGTAACAATACAATAAGTGCTTGGTTTCCTTAACATTTACACATAGAAATACTTCCCTTTGTTGTATACACTTTCATTTGCCAGTTAAAGCAATCTTTCCAAAGTACACAAAACAAAAGGGTTCTCCAAAGCGTTCTTGGGAAGGTTAAAGCTGAGCTGAAATCTTTATGACCTGTTGAACAGAACAACGACACTTTGTTACTGGTGAAAGTAATTCAGCACTATTGGCTGTCAAAATAAAATAAACGTGCTAATTAATTGAGCTTAAATGTTTAAACTTAAAGTCCGAACGGTTCAAGTCAAAATTACTTCTCTTATTCATGTTTTGTCAGCAGTTGCAAAATAATTGTAAATATAACCCTATAAACTAAGTAAAATATACACTTTGGGTTTGAACCACATACTAACCCAAATTAATTAAGTGCATAACTTGAAGCATTGAAGTAATTCTAATAACTTACTTTTTATGTAACTTACTTTTTATCAGATTTGTTTTTGTCATATTTACTGAACCGCTGAATCACTTTTTTTCAGTGTAGGCCTTCACATGTTAATCGTCGCTGATTTGGCTTCTAAACTTGATAATTCATCCCAATGAAGTGTTTGTGGGTGAAAACAGTGCGGCTGAGCAAATGAGGCACTTGCAGGGATTCCCCGAGCCTGAGTTGCTCCTAAATTTCAGTTCTCTGACCAGCAATTGTATCATTAGAAGCCTAGCATTACAAACTAGTGGCAGGACTAGGGTGATGCAAAACAGCCCACACTTACAAACTAGTGCCTAGACAACAGTGGGGCTCATTATGTACAGTATGTCGCAACATTACGTGAGCTGTCCAAGAGTATCAGAGCTGTTTAAGCTTCAAGTCTATTAAGATTGTGTAATAACACATTGTCATCTGATAAAAACGCAGAACTGCACACCTTCTGAGCACTCTGGACTGGCATGTCAGAGCGCCTAACCTTTTATGCTTAGTCCTATCTTACCTACACAAGTTGTTGACACTGTGATCTCCTTTGGCCCAGGCTTAATTTTTGAAGAAGGGCCTGGCGATTGAGTTCTTGGACCTGCTGGCTATCTCTGCCAGCCCCCCTTGGACCTCATTTGGCCCCTGTGTATTTTGGGTCAGTGCTACTGAGGCAGATAGTCTACTCATGCTGCTTTAATTTTCCCCTGTGGAACTGGTCCTTCTAGTGATGGCTCAAGCCCACACCTCCCACTCTCCTCCAAGTGTGTGTATGTGACCTACTTTTACCATGACACGTACTGTAAAAATTTGTCTGTTGTATTTCCAGACCGATGAAGCACATTTCTAATGGTCTACAGAAATGGTGCCACTACCATCACATGGACACTTGAATAAAAAAACAACAAGTAGGCAATATCACAATATTATCATAGGCTTTCATATTTTCAGATTCGTTTTTATTCATTTACCCACAGTAATGTTTTCTTGTTGCTACTGTTTAGCGCTATATATATATATTTTACATTTCTTATGCCACCTGTGATCCATGTATCTTCAAGTTAGGCTGAATCCAAAATTGTTTCCTGTTTCATTATATGTGCTCATTAGGTATTACCCTGCGTTCACACTGGCATCGATCTTTTTTTTGCCTTGCGTCACTTGTGGGCGTTCCAATTGCCATGGATTCACTGGTAGCGCTAGTGCAATGTGGCCACACAAACTACATACTGTAGCTAGTTATATAGCCTATGTAAAACCACTCATTTGTCCACGATTCAGATTCTCGAGGTATAAATTGCATCTGTGCAGCACATCACTGTCTGTTAGTGTCAGAATGAGCCGAAAACAATGTTTTCTCTTCGTGAACGCTTCTGTCTACTTGCAGTGAAAACACCGGCACCGTTCCATGTGGGTGAATCAAAGTCTTTAAGCCCGTAGCCAGAATGGCGACTATCACCAGCTGGTTGGTATCTGTAACCTAAAAACATGGCTAATGTTTCTCAGTGACCACTGTTTTCCATTGGTAGGCTCCACATTGCTTCACTTCTCATTTGCATAAAGTTAAACTCCGCTCAACGTTTTCGGCGTTGCGCACTTTGCATCGCTATCGGTCGCTTAGCCTCCTGTAACATAATGCCGTTGTAATAGCTACGTAGTGCACTTTATGCCTGATAGAACAGCGTTCTGAGGTTCAGCCAAAGAGACTGATTAAAACCTTGAATTTTTGTTGATGTCGTCTGACAAAGTTTGCACTCAACATTTTTTTCCCCATTAAGATTAAAGTATTGGCACACTTGGCTTTGTTTGGCAGTTGCTCATGACTGCAGGCCAACAAACTTGCTTTGTTTTGTGCCCAATAGGAGCCCTATGAGGTGGCCAAGTGCATTTCAACCTAAAATAAGCTATATGTTTTTTATTTTATTTTTATTTGTGTCGGTCCAAAAATAATCAATTTGCAAATTTTGAGTACTTGTTGTTAATCAGTTAGGAAGTTCCGTAATGAGTACTTGGGCACGAGTACTCGAGCAATCATCATTAGTCAAAATCAAAAAGGAAAATGCTATAGGCCTGTACCTTTCTTCATTGAATGCTTGTCAAGCATCACTGAAATGGGGCCACGACATTGTGCTCTATCAGCGAGCCGTAAATATATGGCTGAGGAACAGGTACAAGTTCCCTAGATCTAAGAGTGAGTGCTTGTTTGCTGGCTCTCCTTCTAGCAGCAACAGTGATGGTGATAACTGTACTCTCAGTGTCCTGAAATTTTGTTTTAATAGTGTTGCCGGAGTAAATGGTGGCTTGTGTTGAAAAAGGTTCGACCTAAAGTGAACCTAAAGTTCTGAGCTATTGGTCGAACAGCAATAATATGACGTTGGCTCTGTGACCTCTTAAGGTTCTGTGATTGTCCTCTTAATGGACTCCTAAATGACTCCTAATGCATCGCTAGCAGAAGCCTTGGCAGAATGAAGTGTATTGCTTTCATGAAGGTGTCCATTCAATTCTAGTAGTTCCTAGTTATTGCTGTGGAAGATCATAGAGCAGGTACTTGTGTTTTGGAAAAAGGAAAAGGAGCAATGTGCTTTTTTTTGTTTGCTTGGAATGTGTGTGCCAGGCTGTTTGAGTTGACGATTGGGCTGAATGATTGCTGCACAAGATGGAAGCAAGCTGTTTTTGTGACCCACAAATGTGCAGAACCGTAGTTCACTCCATTGGCTCTGGTATTCTCACAAATCAGCGAGTGTGTTTTCTTGTATAAAGTAATCTAATAATCGCATTTAATAATTCATAACATGTTTGCATACATACAAGTAATCCGATAATGGGAGAACTCCATATATTGCTGGTGTTTTTTTTTTTTTTTTGGAATGGAGTAATTGAGTATTCACCGATGGTTCATAAACTACTTATTAGCATGTAGCCATCTGCAGTTAGGGTTCATTTTTAATGTTCACTTCACACAGCATGTTGATGAAGTAACAGTGTCATGAATGGTACTGATTTATGACCATAATTGGTACAAATTTAGCTGAAGTTTGTATGCCATATGATATTTGATAATGATATCCGTTAATTAAAAGGCCAATTGATGTTCATTTCCTTGAATTTAACTTATTAACACTAGCGTTATGCAAATTTTTCTTCTGTTGTTTGTTTTCCTTATATACACTACTTCGAAACTACATACCACGCATACCATTCCCTGTCAGGTTAGACTGAATGCCTCGTTTGCCATGTACTGTATGTATGTATTGATATTAAGATGCAAACCCTACTCTCTACCTTATTTCTGCTTCTTACAAGAGCCCCATAGTGGATGATCATTATCAAAATAAACACAGATCCCTTGCCAACTACTCTGTTATTGCTTACAGATTTTCTAATTATCGAAGTGCGTGTTTTCACTTTGTCTTAGTTGGTTTTAATGTTTGTATTTTTAATAAAAATAAGCAGACGACAACATTAGGCTAATACAAAAATTATATTATATACGTCCCTTCACTGCGTAAGTTGCAGGACCTAATGGAAGGCAAAAACACACCTTATGGTACAGGTGCATTGCAAATGTTATCGAATGCCGCCACACACCCTCTCTCTGCTCGCCGCTGGTGGCCATTTCTATTGCATTCACGTTGACTTGGTTATGGCAAATTTAAAGTTTTTCTCTGCGTGACGGATAACGATCTACGCTCCCCCGTTTGGCTAAACACACTCGTTTGCATAAAGTTGGGGCTCCGCTGAACTTTTTTCGTTGCGCACTGAGTCAGATTTAGCTGTGGCGCAGCAATCATGCACCGCGTGAAACTCTTTATTGAAATAAATGGGGTGACACGCGGCAAACTTGCAAGCGGACACGTACCTTTATAATCTGGAAAATAAAAAAAAAGTATTAAAAAAAAAGGCAACCCAGAGCTTCAGTGGACAAATCTGCCTATTTGTTGCACAGAAATCCTTGGAATGTCTGCTTGACTGATCCATTAAAATTGAGTAAAAGGGTTGGTCATAGGTTTCAGCACTCCGATTGAATGGCATGAGGAACAGTAGGGAAAATTTAAATGCCAGCAAATTCTGTTTTTCTGAGTCATGAGTATATCTAAAACATACAGGTGAAAAGTTTTATTCAATACCATTTGTGAGCTGATGCTCCTAGAAACAATAGGCATATTCAAAAACAGAAATAAAATGGTATAATCCGTTTTGTATTTACTTTAAACATAGTGTGATGAATGTCAGATGAAGTGTTTAAAAAAAAAAAAAAAAAATTTAATAAAAAATCGGTATTGTGCACTGATGGTATACTTGGTGTTGGTATCAAAGTCAAAATAATGATATGGGGACAACGCTAGTTCCAACTTTTAAATGTTTTGCTCATTAAATTTGTCTGGGTCATTCACATGGACTCAAACATCTGTGGCTGACCAGTCATGTTGTGAATTGAAGACAATTGGTTAGCCAAGCACGTAGCAATTTACAGAGATTAGAGATTAAAAGCAGGAGCTTAAAACAGAAATAAGACAGGTATCCTGTCTCACTATGAAATACTGACTGCATCACTGGTGTAAGATTGGCCAGGAATGGCTGCAGTCCTCCCACACACTAGCTAAAGCGAAAGCTTGATGTTGGGTTGAAAGGGCAGTTATGAGTTTTGATACTTGAGTGATAAATTCAAGCATGTTTGCAATATCCAGTCTGTTTGTCCTGACTGAAATTGCTTTCCTCTTGACTCAGCCTGGGCTGCGTGAGGTGCACAAAGTAGGCCGCATTTTCATGTGACAATAAAGAACAGGCAAATAGTCATATTTGATCTGTGCTTATTTTTGTCTGTAGCTGTAAAGAACCATTCAGAAACTTCTTATTCCCAAGCATTTTCAACAATAGTCTAATAAACTTTTATTATAATGTTTCCATCAGTTTACATTTCCAATTTTTATGTTTAACACATCATAAAACTTTAAAAGCCTGGTTTAGACATAATGTATATTTTACTTGTCCTTTTCGGTCCAAAATTATTATAATAATATTTTTCCCTAAGTGTTGTGCCTTCTCCCCCCAGGGTGTGATCAGTGTGCAACTGGTGGTTACCATGGTAATGGCCTGCGTGATTCAGAAAATTATACCTCACTACTCCTTCGCAAGATGGTTGCTTTGCAGTGGCAGGTAATGAGGGAACGCTTTGAATCCCGTTGTGTTGATGGACCCTTCCGGTGCTTTAGCATTGTATTTCAGCACCTCATTACATGGGCAGGTTCAACAAGAACGATCATGATCTACTTTTGCTCGAGCCTTACTTTTATTGTTAGTTTCATGGGCCTGCCAAAGATGCATCATTATGGCTCATCAGTGGAACCAAAGGGCGGCATCAAAAAGTGGAATAACCCAAGAGGACCACATCGAGCCACGCCTGGTTCTCCCTAATTAGCGCCATATGTGTTTAGAGTAAACAGCTCCACAGAATGTGCTCAATAATTCATCAGTACTTGTTTGGGCTGTGAAAGTTGTTGAGAAAATTTTCTACTTCAAACACAGGACTTGGAAGTTTTTAGCCCTAGAGAGTTCCATAATTGAGTTTTCATTAATGAATAAATAAACGTGGAAAACAACTGAAAGCAGCACAGTCCTCTCAGGGCTCAGGGCAAGATGGTTTCCAAACAAAGTTGAAGAGGTTGTGCTAATTATTATTATTATTTTTCTAAATCTGCTAATACGCCCTGTTTATATGTCCTGGATTGCGTATTTCAGTCTGCGATGGTACCAGCATCCAACGGAGGATGAGTTGAGGAGCCTAGCCGGGAAGCACCAGAAAGGAGGAAAGAACAAAAAGGACAGGTATGTAGAACATTTAATGTCTGTTTAATTAAATTTTCTTTATAATGTACACTAAGCTGGCACTAAACAGTATTGCCGATTTCTTTGCACTTGAGCACTAGTTCTGGCTAGTCCCAGTCGCATGCAGTAGCTTCGTTCCTTCCTTCTGTCTGTCTGTACACTAAAAGTCCAGCATGTTAATCCCTTGAAAAGTGCAGATGAGCCAGTCTTCACCTGCCCTGTTCTGCGTACCTTCTGCTCTTTGGAGACCTCCCGAGCCAAGGCATGTACCCCTGAGATCAAACGAAAAGAAGATCGGGATTCCCACAGGGCCATTGTGCTGGCCGCTGTAGTGTGCATGGCCCTGGGTAAACAACAGAGCTCCAGAAGAGAGGATCACTGCTTTTTAGGACAGCTGGCCTGAAGCTATGGGGCAAAGGGCTCAAACACTGGCCCCTGTTGATCCGGAGGCCCACGTGTGTCCGG
>JAOUQW010000026.1:7819694-7829802 GCA_028565825.1 Olivaichthys viedmensis | reverse complement strand
CACCCCGCGCCCACCCCGCGCCCCCGCCCACACTGCACCACGCCCCCACTGCACCACGCCCACATCCCACCACGCCCACACCGTGCCTACACCACACCACGTGTGTCCGCCCCCCCCCCCCCCTTTCCCTCTACCCTTTCCAGTATCCTACTGTTCCCATCAGACCTCAACATTCAACATCCTCATGCCAACAGCCTTAGTGCTGAGGGAGGAATGTGTTTGATTTTAGTGTTGTGTATATTTAGACTCTTTTTCTTTTTTTAAGCAAGCAGTAAAAGGTGCAAACGCTGATGGCTGTGGTGTTTCCAAGGGAAACCGAGCCAAGTCAAGGCTGTGCTTAGCAAATCTGTATGTTGTCATTTAGGCCTGAAAGCACACACACCAAACATTTTCATATTTGCCTTGTTCTTTATCTGTGCTATAAAATTGACTTTTCCGTATAAGCAGATATTACCTTATTCAGCCTTGCGATAAGAATATGGAGTTTTTTAATGTTCTACCTTTTAAGACTTTTTGATTTTAAGATGGAGCTACAGAGTGTTCTGCACAATTATAACTACAATTGGATTGTAATTTGCGATCACTCTGGACAAATAGCTTGAAGCACAGTTATATGAAATAAAAAAAAAAGGGAAAAAATTGTTTGTATTCTATGCTGCTAATGGTGTGCTTTTGGATTCAAACGACATTGCCATGATATCTCCAGCATCTAAATTAAGGAAATTTTATATAGTGCATAGTATTAGTAACTGTGTATTGTAAAGCAGTAACTTCCTGGTTATGGTCCATGATACAAAACCTGGAAGTCAATTTTCCTCATGGATGTCTTCATTTTCTAAAGGAATTTTAAGAACCAGAGTTAAAGAAATTTAGTCCCTTTTTAGTCGTGATCATTTTTAGCTTCCTCAATTAAATAACCATTATCAACTACGATATTGATAAGCCTAGCTAAAGTTAGTCATTTTTTTATTTTGATGCATTTAATCATAACCTGTTTGGTTGCGTACAGTGTTATTTTGATGTAAAGATGTATACCTTTGAAGGGATATTGGCTTATTAATGACTGATTTAATTTGATTTAAAATGATTAATGTTAATGAAACCGTTTTGTTCCTAAATTGGCTGAATAAATAATATTCGGTGATAAATAATCGTAATTTGGTCTGGCAGACATCTAATCATGATTGGCAGCTCAACACCTAAAGCTAAATCTCAGCAAGACTGAGCTTTGCCTTGATCTTGACGTCCCCTCTGAGAACTCCCTGGTCACTCCCTTCGAGTACACGAAATGCACGGAACTTCGGTATAGTGTCGGATGATCAGCTACTGTTTTCTGCACATTCGACCCTTTCTCTCCAAGAAGACCTGCTTGTTCAGTCCTTTGTCATCTCCAGACTTGTCTACTGCAGCTCACCCCTGGCTGATCTTCCAAGCTGTGCCATCAGGCTTGGATTCTTGCTTCTAATCCAGAATGCAGCTGCCCGACTTATCTTTACTCTTCAGAATTCACCCATGTCACTCCACTGCTGTGTTCCCTCCACTAGCTTCCTGTAGCTGCATTAAATTAAAAACTCTGAAGTTTGCCTGCAAAACCAAACATTGAACCCCCCCCCCCTGGTTGTACAACCATGGATTGATTTGATTTTGTGTGTGTATATAGGAAATACAATGGGCTAATAGACAACAAGCCACTGACGGTTCCCAAAGACATCGACCTCCAGCTGGAAACAAAATCTATTGCGGAAGTGGACACACTAGGTATATGCACTTCCATCTTCTTCATATCATTAGAAGCCTAGCAGTATCATATATTTCATACTGCTCTCTGCACCGAAGACCTCATTAATCTTTCTTTTCTACTAGCTTTGCACTACTTCCCGGAGTTTCAGTGGCTGGTGGACTTCACGGTGGCAGCCACAGCAGTGTACCTCATCACTGAGCTGTACTTCTGTGTGGCTGAGCCTAATGGAGAGATGAACATCAGTGTGGTGTGGAGTCTGTTAGTGCTGGCCTTTGTCATGTATCCTTCAGAACACTGCTGTCGTTAGGTTAATGCTTAATGTTATGAGTACAGCAGCCCGAATGTCCGGAATGTTGCATCAGAACGGCTAATGATGTAGGAGGTACTGCAGAGTATGATGTTCTTCAAAATGGTTCAGAGCTGTCATACCTTTTTTGCTTTTCTTTTTTTTTACCTCGACAGCACGCTAGCCAAGGTGCCAGATGGTTTTCCAGAAGCATTACCTTCACTGTTTAACTTTTTGTTGGTTGTTGTGTTATGTCAATAACTGTACAACTGTGCATTTTGTGTTTTGGCCCTGCAATCTGGCACATTGGATTCAAAATGAATCTATGAGGATAAAGTGCAGAATGTAGGGAGATTTAAGGGTATTTGCATCCATATCAGCTGAACTATGTCGGAATTTTAGCCCTTTTTATACATGATGCTACCATTTTAGCCGGACGAAAAGTAATAGAACAGTTGGCTTCACATTTGTTTCTTGGCCAGCTGAGTGTTGATGAATCGTTACATGCACAAGAGAGTTACGTAGGTGGTAGTTAGGTCTGTAGTTGGTTCTAGATGTGCCTATTGCCTCAATACCAGTAAAACAGACCATGATAAAGTAGTTGATAAGAACGAATAATAAGGGTTCCCGAGTGACGCAACAGAAAAGCGTTCGATCCCCGACGATGCCACAGCCATCCGTGGCCGGGAGTCCAAGAGAGCGTAATTGGCCCTGTTCTCTGGGTGGGAGGGATGGCAATACACCTTCTCTCCTGTCGATCAGATGAAGTCTTATGAACAGAAGAGACAAACATTAACCTGTACCAGGGTGGTGGAATGAGGGAATTGTGGAGGGGAAAAAGGAAACTCCTGTTGAATGAAAGGACATATCTGAAGCATGGTGGCATGGGCATAGATGACTGCCAGTGAAATCTGCTCATACATTTTACTTAGTGAAGACAAGACTGAGGGCTAAAAGGCCCTGCAACCAGCAGGAAATGCTACATTACATGTCTGGCAGAGCACCATGGAAAATACCTGGCTACTGGCAATATCAATTAAGGTTTCTGTGAGCAACCCGAGCTAGAAGTACTTAGGACTGCATGGTAACTGTTTGGTACTCGGGCTAACCGATCACTCCAATAAAGGTTTTAATATATGAAGTCCTTGGTGCATATTAAAAACTGCTTTCTTTGTTGAAAAGCTCTATTTAGTAGTCAAAGTGCAGTTTAGCGAAATTCAGGCCTTCACCACTGTCTGATGTAAGCCACCCGAGTCAGCACCTGTTGCTTCTTACCTGCTACTTTTCTTCTTCGCTGCTTGCTAAATCACACACATTAACTCCAACACAGTTCACGAGGATCAATCACCTGGCTATATGCATTTCCCCTCACCCACTCACAACCTGCTACTGAATATTGGACACCCAATTTTCATGGGCAACCAAACTGATTTGCCTGGGAAAAAAGGCTGGAGCAATGGGAAAGAAGGAGGCTGGCTGATGGGATGATGAATATGATGAGGATGATGATAGGCCTGTGTGAGTGCAAATGGCTGGATGTAGTCAGGAAGGAGCCATTTTTCTGGGCTGGCTCTGAATAGAATGTGGCAGAAAAATGGCCTTGTCAAAGTGATGGCCACTGAGACGTTTCCTTAGATGACCTTCTGCAGTTGTATGTGATTTTGTGACTGTGCACCCACTTGATTGACCTGGACCAATGTAATCAACTCTGCTAGATTTGAGGATGCAGGCTTTGAGGAGGCACATCTGGACATCTTCCTACTGGTAATAGGTTTTTGCTTGTATTACACTTTTTAACGGGTTTAACTCTGAGGAATTAATTTGCACGTTGAGTTTCTCAGCTTGGAGACTTTGGTAGTTTGATTTGATATTGCTTGTTTTCTGCAAGTGATTTTCTGTTACTGTGTCCCATACCGAGCATTGTTTGGTGGTGATTGTGGGATGGAGTTGATTAGGAAAAACCACGTACCCAGGATCTGAAATAATGGAAAATAGTCAACTAGATAGATTCCCTAAAAGTTGTACCACTGAACCTAATCAAAAGCTACTGCTTTTCTCAGGGAGCCACAGATCCCTTTGAGCCCATATTAATGCATGATCAAAAACGTTTTGAGCCGCAAATGTCGCTTTGGATTTGTAGGATTCAACAGGTATTACCCTGTATCAGTGAGCACATACTTTCCCAAGCGGTGGACTGAAATATCTCTCGGTTATAGACATCCTATGATAAGAAAATGTACTGTTGCCCAGATGGGCCCCTGAGCATGAGTAGCAGTGAGTCACAAATGGAATAAATGTGGAAGTAGGTGTAAGCACCAATCAAAGTTTAGAAACTAAACAGAACTTTAATTACAGAATGTCTCTTGTGTCTATTTTATTGTGCAGGAAATGAGATCTTCAATTGGAAGCCCAGTGCCTGTTTTATAAGTGTTTTGCATTCAATCCTTAACTCCTGATTTCCTCAGTAAGATCCTCTTCTCCCTCACGGCTCACTACTTTAAGCTGGAGGAAGGTGGCGAGCGCTCTCTCTGCATCACTTTTGGGTTCTTCTTCTTTGTCAAAGCAATGGCCATTCTCATTGTTACTGAGAACTACCTGGAGTTTGGACTTGAAACAGGTATGGCCACATTGTCTACAACGTTCTATAATGCTGTTTCTCAAGGTCAGGATGTCATTTACCTTGGGTGCCATCTTGATTATACGATGTGTTCTTAGTAGATCATGTATAAGTCATGTATAAAATCTTGCAGATTCATAAAACCATGCGCATGTTATGTCCTATGCACAATCCCCTTCATGAATTACAATCAGCGCAAAATTGTGCGTACGTGCACAAGCTTTAGGTCCCACCATAAAGGGTTCTTAACATGCCTGTTTTGTTTATTCATGATCTCTTATGCATATAAATAGGGCCACAGTTCTCACATGATTTCTCTGCATTGATTTCCCCAGCACTGACTCCAATTCAGAGCACAGGTCCACAGAAAAGCATAGTTTAGTTTATTACTCTGTCACTGGAGTCGCCAAATTGCACGGAGTTTCTTCTTTGGTTTTGGTTCTCTAAAGAGGCTAGTTCTAGTTTACAAGGCCTATAACAGGGTCAGTTTATTAGAATCAGAAATGTCATAACCTATAATAAAGAGGATAATTTTTATAAACTAATGGACCGGTTTATAGTCAGAGTCCAGAGAGTATCCGAAAAATTGTTTAGTAAGAGCTTTCAAAGAATTTACAGAGAAAACAGGACCTCCAAAGACATTATGTGTATTCATGCCCTATTCTTAACCTAGTCCCAAAATCTGTCATAGTATTAACACACATAGGCATGTGCCTTCCACTGATAAAATTGGTAAATATTCACGACTTCAATATTTTCGTCATAAGGGACAATTGGTCATTGTTTTTTCTCCCCATCATAATTTTGCAGCCTGCTCTAATAGTAAAAAGTTCCCGAGTTTTGGTATAAGATTAGGAAATCAATTAGTTACATATAGTTACTTATTGTCTGGCCTACACATAGACTGCTTGGATTTAGAATTAATGAGCACAAGAGCTGCATCTGCAGATTGAAAGTTGCCTTTATGCCAATATTTTGTAAGTCACACCAGTCACTAGTGTCTCACCAAAGTGTTTGTGATTATTGATATTATTTTTAGCTTGTCGTAGATCAACAAATAGACATTTTTTTTCCATAAGCCCATTATCCTCAAGAAAGCCAGTTGTGTGAATAAAAATTGGTTGTCATTTTTCATAAGTTTTCATAGATTTTCCTTGTTTGCAGGTTTTGCTAATTTTTCTGAAAGTGCTGTGCGGTTTCTGGAGAACCAAGGCCTTGAGTCTCAGTGAGTAATATTAATAGTTGTGTGTGGAGGGAGGTGTGTGTGTGTGTGTGTGTGTGTGGAGGGAGGTGTGTGTGTGTGTGTGTGTGTGTGTGGAGGGAGGTGTGTGTGTGTGGAGGGAGGTGTGTGTGTGTGGAGGGAGGTGTATGTGTGTGTGAGGCTGTTTAAGGACTACACTGTGTGGGTGTGTGTGAGGCTGTTTGAGGACTACACTGTGTGTGTGTGTGTGTGTGTGTGAGAGAGGCTGGTGTGGAGGTGTGTGGGGGGGAGGTGTGTGTGTGGGGTGGGGAGGATGGATGGGTGGGTGTGGATGGGTGTGTAGGTGGGTGGGGTGGATGGGTGTGTAGGTGGGTGGATGGGTGGTGTGGATGGATGGGTGTGTAACCTTGCTATGAACAGGCTGTGCTTTCTGTCTGCTTTTTAGGGGCCCCATATCCAAACTGACCTTTAAGCTGGTTCTGGCTCTGCTCTGCTCCCTGATTGGAGCGTTTCTCACCTTCCCTGGGCTGCGATTGGCCCAGATGCATCTTGATGCGCTCACTCTAAACATGGGCAAAGTCACACAGTGAGTGTCCTCGGAAGCCATGCTACAATAGCGATAAGTGTATTTTGATAAATGTACTATATGTTAAAAAATAACACGTTAAGTTTTTTCTTTTTTTTAATCTTTGGGAATATTAATGGTCTATCATTTACATACATTTTTTGGGCAAAATGGCTTAGAAGTTATCATGAATCCAATTCAAGCATGTAGCTGAGCAGATAAGAATTAAGGACTTTGCTTAAAGGCCCAACAGTGGCTCCTTCTTGTCATTGTCATAGAACCTTAACCACTGAGCTGCCACAGCTCCATTTATTAATGCTAATGGTAAACATGTTCATTCATGTTCATTCATGTGGTTCCTGTGTTTTAGCTGAGGCAGTTACATACCTTTCAGTCCCAACATTAGATTCCACAGTCCTGACCACTGTTGGATCCTCATGTCTAACTGGATCACATTATGGCAGCAAAAATCTCGTGGTCACTGTAATCATATTAGCATTTGCACTTAATTCTCCACACAGCACCAGCACATGACCCTGCTTCATGTAGTCAGCAGATGAGTATTATTACAGATGGAGCTGGTGTCTATTTCAGCCTACGTCGGGAACCAGGGGTTAAAAGCTGGACACTACCCCTAGCTAATCCACTTCAGTGTGACCAGCTCCTGGATTACCCCTAACCCTATCCCCTGTCCTTTTTAAATCCACTGTCACTACCACCACTCTTGGCCTAAGCCCGAGCATGAGCCACTCGCCGTCTGTTCCTCCACAGGGACTACTTTTATGTTCATGTTTGAGACCACAGATTTATTGTGTGTGTGTGTGTTGATTCTCTTCTTTCTGGTCATCTTGCAGGACGTTGCTCCATATCAACTTCTTGGCCCCTCTTATAATGGTACTGTTGTGGGTGAAGCCCATAACCAAGGATTACATAATGAATCCCACACTGGGGAAAGAAAGTGTGCCTTTGTAAGTTCATTTTTTTAAGTTTAGCCTTCAGTCGCACTTCAGTGCTTTTGAAGATCAAGAACTGTGTGCGTGTGTGAGTGAGAGAGAAACATAGCGAGAGAGAAAACTTGTATTCATTTCTTCATGGCGAGAGCAGACTGTTCTCACACACCAAACTCATAAGCACAAAAGATGTTTATAGAAAAAAATAAAATTCTGGTCCCCCATAAGGAAAATGCAATGAATGCATGGGGTTGAAACATGGAGACTCATGCTCATTTTGGCTTTGGCCCTTGAGGACCAATTCTGTTTCCGTGTGTGCATGAATACGTGCATGAGAGATAAAATAATCATATCAGCTTATGTAATTTTTATATGGTCAAAAATTAAAGAGACATCAATTCTAGTTAAACAGGGCTTTAGTGATGTAATTGTCAATTTCACAAATAACCAGTGGAAACTCTTAAATTCAAAATCTTAAATTATTATAAACGGAATAAAAACCCCCAATAATAATTCAGTCATTAAAATTGGATTAGTAACCTAAAGAAATAATTTAAAGAAAGTTAACCAAAAAGATTAAATGGAAGTGTCTTTCCATTTTACTTTGCTCTTGAGTACTGTGGGTCTGTGTCAACTAAACTGCAAACAAAAATCTTTTAATAAGCGTAAATAAGTCATGGAAAATTGTGTTCTGTGTTTTGAGGATTATCCTGTTAAGTTAGCAACTAAAGGTATAAGCGTCCTCTATTGTCGCGGCAAACTTCTATACAGAAAAAACATGCAGAACTAATAAGAGACGACAGATCCGCAGTGACAGATCCGCCGTTCTTACAATCTAATTTCAGATTAATATTTTGCATGTTGTATTTAGTCCCATCACCATAAGCGACATAAATCCAATAACGAAATTTCCTTACATCTGATGTTTGCACTGTTATAATCGTTTACACACTTATGTTTGCGCTCTTATAATCGTGTGAGACTGTAGAAAACTGTGACATTTAATATACTCACCTCAACTCAAAACACAACTCTATATCTTCATGTGATGGTCAAGCAAATACTTGTATTCATGAAGCGAATAATTAGCGCCCTACAGTGTGTTTGGTTGTTTATCAAAATAGCACAATTATGAACATGAAATTCATTAAAGAGACATCATCTATGCTTTATCGACATGATATTTGCCAATTATTGGTACCTTGATTTGTGGAACCTTGATATCGGCTGATTTTAAAATAAATGCATGTACACTAGACAATCATGCCACTTTTTGACACAAAACATTTTCATAAAAGATGTGCTTTGGGCTCCTGAGGTGAAGTGTCCGCTTATGCTTATGGCTGTGTATTGGCAGATACTTCTAAACTGAATATATATCAGGATTGATATAGTGATTAAAATATGATAAGCAAGCAAAATAGTAAAAGGAAATTACAAGTACTCAAGTGCTAATTGCAGTGCATTGTGGTGCATTGCTGTATTGATCTATTAAGAAACCATACTATCATTGCTTAGCTCTCTCTTCCCTTCCCTCTGTTAGGATGTCAGAGGAGACTTACGACACGCTGCGCCTGTGGGCCATTCTGCTGCTGTGTGCGCTGAGGCTGGCCATGATGCGCCACCACCTGCAGGCCTACCTCAACCTGGCCCAGAAGGGGGTGGAGCAGATGAAGAAGGAAGCAGGGCGCATCAGCACGGTCGACCTGCAGAAAATGGTGTGTAGTTTAGATTTTCTCCATGGCTTTATTATTGAAGGACTATTATAATTGGTGCCTTAATCAGTTTGTGATTTCAAATCATATAAAACAGACCAGGTTCTTTAAATGAGTTGGTATACAAGGTATCCAGGGTCATGACATTTGGTGGCTACCATAAATATTCAAAGATGAATCATTCTTTAGTGCCATGTTGACTGGTGAGATATGAATGAATCACCGTCTCGGACGGATACAGGTGCATGAATGTGTCCAAATGCCCACCTCTGCCATCCACTCAAGATTGCTACATTAGCATGGCAGTGTCCTTCAGCGATGGAAATGTGTTGATATGAAAAAGGATTGAGTGATATTGTTGCCCTCCGAAATGGGCCTGCTATTTGGACTTAGTAGGGCGTCAGTCAAGATCAAAACCCCCAACACTCCAAAGCTCAAGCTGAGGGAAAGAGCCTGTTTGATGTGCCAAGCCATAAGCGAGACTCATAAATGGCTGCGGCGGCACAGCGGCGTCTGGTCTTACAGCCTTCCTCAGAATTTATGCGTTTTCGGTGTTTTCCCCTAGCTAAGCTCCCAGGGAACATTCTCCATAAGTCTGTTTGATGAGCTCTTCTTGGCCTGAAGTAGCTTGTTTTTTGAAGGGGATTTGTGTAAAGGAGCTGGTTTTAACTACAAATATGTTCGTTTTTTTTTTTTTTTTTTTTTTTTTTTGGGTGCTCGGTTTTTTTACTACCTATGTTTGATTGGTTTTCAGTATGGGGCCCCCTTTGGGATTGTGCTGCTTACGACGTTGCTGCTAAAGACTTTAGGTGAGCAGATCAGACATATTCTTCTGCAGCATCGTTGGTGGTGGTGAAACTAGGACTGGGCAATGTGACGATATGATATTTATTTTGCAGTATACCGCAATACACCAGGTCACAATACACTCTGAGGCTATTGTAAGTTTGTCAGTACTTTTATAACACTGACCGACTCCACTGTTACTCACGGCAACAAGCAGCTAATTGAATGTTAAAAGCAATAGAAGTAC
>JAOUQW010000026.1:7780968-7810985 GCA_028565825.1 Olivaichthys viedmensis | reverse complement strand
GTCTCCGCTGTTATAACAGTTATTTATTTTTTCATGGAATTGCTCCACTGTTTCTTGCTCAAATTACCCGAAGTGTGGGTGTATGTGTGTATGTGCGTGTGTGTGTGTGTGTGTGTGTATGAGATCAGAGTAAAAATAAAAAGCTAACAGGCTTTTCTTGAACCAAAAATATATGACTTCCCACAAAATCAAATTGCATAATATTACAAGAGGCTTTCGGATGACAGAAATGATTTCCTGCTTCTCGTAAAAATAAAAATAAAATAAAGAAAGAAGGAATTTTATTGTTCCAAAAAGATACAGCAGTGTGAGCGGATTCTGAAAATTGAGCCATTTTTTCGATTGGTGTCAATGCATTCTGTTTAAAATAAAATAAAAAAAAGCAGGGAAATGTTCATTAGAGGGGAAAATAAGAAGGTGAGAAATACCCCCTAAAGGAGTTCTTTTTAATTTTTTTGTTAGGCGTGAGCTGTTATTTGTTAAAGGGAAATGCCCATTAGCTATGAAAAGCCACCATCAGTTATCTCACAATATGTGGCTGTAAATTGTGGCATTATCTGAGGAGAACAGAGGCTGGGGTTGAAGAATTAGAAAGAACCTGGGATGTATTTCTGGTGCATACGTTAGTGCCACAATGTGTGTCTAAGAAGAAGGAATAAACCCTTAGTCACTGCTGCTTGAAAGAGCGCCCTTCAGCTCTGAGATTTACTTCCGCTTTCATTGACGTGGCTTTGCTGTGCCTGACTGTTTGCGACGGTGGTCTTGTTGCTGCTGGAGACCGCGGCTGCATGTGGGTCGCGTAGCATCCCGGCATGCTGCAGGAGCTGCGGCCCCATAAGTCAGTGCTGAAGGTGAAGGGCGTGATGTGGCCTCCGCATGCCGTCCTGAGAAAGAATAAAAGAAAAAGAAAGAAGGGAGTGTTTTATGTTAGCATGTCTCTCTGCAAGGGGCTCTGTCTGTGTAAGGTAAAGAAAAGATGCTTTTCTTTAAGGTGCGGGATGTGCGTGCTTTGTGCAGAAGGGCCCTCCTCATTTCACTAAAGCGAGCCCATTTAGCAAACGCCGTGCCATAGTTACCTAGCAACAGTTTAATTAAAATGGCATCAGCGACCTGGGAGCCTTTTCTCCAAAAGCAGCGTCTCGATGTGGAGATTTTTCTCCCCTTTCTTTCGAGTCATATTGGCTTACGAACAGCATATATATATTTTTCTTTCTTTTATTTGCCTCTTCTTTCTTTCTTTTTTTTCTTGGTTCTTATGATCATAAGAGTAGATATGTTCATGCAAAGTCAGTGGAGAATTCATTAACATACATACAGCATGTGATTTTTAAAATGGTGAGCAGAGCAAAAGATAAATGCCACTGAAAGCTTGAATTGATGCTAATGGTGACGTACCATGCTACTGATTCAATTATGGAGAAATACACATTCTCTTTTGTTTTTTCGCTCTCTCAATTTTTAATAATGGCAAATAAATTGTGTGTAATTAAAAGACCAATCAGTGGTTGTGCAGATTTTATCTAAAAAAAATTAAAATAAAATAATAATACACGTTTTAGAGCGTACATTTATTACAACGTAAAAATATTTTTCTTTCCCACACTGAAAATGGTCTTTAAAAAAAAAAAGAGGCTATCATATGGAAAGTTAAAAAGTACACCACACCAGCATTTATTTTAAATGAAGCCAAGTGGGAATAATTACAATATAATTTGTATCATAACCTACTTATAACAAGTATTATGTAGAGAGAGAGAGAGATAGATCGATCGATATCTACACCACACACAGTATAACATCGTAACACGTATTTAGACCTGATCGTTTTATTTTCAGAAAAAATATATAAATAGAAAATTAACTTGTAAATGTAAGGCAGGATGAAGCATTTTAAATGTGGAAAAATAAGGAAATTGATTTCATAATTGCAAGGTCTCAATCTTGAAAGTTACTCAGAAAGTGTCACTTTCAACAAATTGATGTGAGAATACATACTGCCATCGGCTGCTCCTTGTCCTAAAAAAGGTGATGAAGGAGAATTTTAGATCAGGCTGTAGGAATGATGGAACCTAATTTTAACTATTTCTCCTGAGAGTTCTTCTTTCAGCGCTGCAAATGACTTGGTAACTTCTATTTGCTTTCTGTCAACTTGAGGTTTAGGAAAACACACAAAGGGGTTTTAAGACTAATGTGGCATATACAAATTGATAGGTAATCAAAATCAGGTCCATGTGAGAATCAAAACTAACACCTTTGTTAATTGGCGGATTGTGTGAAACACGTGAGCAGAGCACAAATTGTGTTTCTTAGAATCATAAATAATGTATATCCCACATTCCAAAGTAAACTATTTTTGATCAGATGCATTTTTATGAGCACTTAAAAAAAAAAAAATCCTTATCAGATGACCCAGGTCAAAGTATAAACCCATGCTGTTAATAAAATGTTTACTGAATCGTCTCAGAGATTTCAGGCCAGGATTACGGCCTTGTGATTGATAAAGATCAGTCATGGCTACATTTGTCTACCCCGTGTTAACCGTAATGGAGGGCTGGGTGGGAAAGGGCTCTAGTGGGTGTAGGGAGTAACCCTGATCGGTCCATGTCTGTTCCTCCAGACACACTTCTCCAGTCTCACAATGCCAACAATGATCACGGTATGTCTTTCACGGCAATGGCAGACAATAAGCAGGGCCTGGGGCCATATGTTGGGCCTCTTGATGCAGGTTTGTCTGCACGGTCATCTGTGGGAAAAGGGAGTCCTTTCGCCTGGGCCAGACGAGGAAGGTCACAAGGGTCTACTAAAACCAGACTCTGGGGTTATGTTGATGAGCCACTTACAAAACTGCCTACTTACAGAAGCGGGAGGGGACTGAGGTTTGCTGAACATGAGAAAATAGGGAGAATTCGTGATTTGTGGCTAATAATTATCAGGCCTGCCTGAGAACTGAAGACTTGCAATTAAATAAGTTATGGCAGATGATCACAATTTTATTCTTACTTGGTTCTAATTTGGGACAAAAAAAACCCATCAGGTCAAATCAATTTAATAGTTAAAAATAAGCTTGGTTTTTCTCACAGTGGGAATCACCATGGCAACCCAAATATGTCGTACTAGTGATTTCAAATTGACAATTGAAAATTGACGATTAAATAATGACAAACGGTATTAAGTGTATATTAACAAATGAAAGTACAGCATCATAGTAGTCAGTCGCACGTTGCTCCAAATAAATGACAAAAGCGATCAAAATATATTATTATTATATTATTGTTAGATTTGTATATGCAGGAGAGGTTTTCTTCACCCCTTCCCCCACACCACTAATACCGCCATTTCTCCCATGATTACTATGCATATACCCCTGTCACCATAGCATGCCTTAATTAGCGTGTAGATAACTAGAGGCCGCCCCCCCCCCCCCCATTCACAGCCTCGGACTCTTTCATTAACATGACAGTGGCCGTACACTCACTCGCTCCTCCGTGCCTCCATCCTGGGGGCCCCTGATTTAAAAGCGGACCCCTTAGACACAAATCTTCTAGTCCTTTTTCATCCCATCCCCAAACTCGTATGGCTTGGCTCTCACATGTTATCTGGAGCTAACCGCTAAAATTACCTGTTCCCCCAACCCGATTCCAACTAGCCCACCTACATGATAGCCTACATCTTACACTCATGTGACCCCAAAACAAGGCTTGTCATTGTAAGCTGCCTGTATGGATATGGGTCAGCGTTAGACGCGATGCTACCTTTCCTCTTCGAGGTCTACACAGAGCTTTAAAATGGCCTCCCTGTTCTAATCCGCTCTCTATAAGACCTTTATACGTTCCTCAAATGGACTCGCTCCCTGTTTCTCGCACCCTCCCTGTCTCTTTCGGGAACGATCGCGACCTCTGTACTTGATTGTGAGGTGGCTATGCTAGCTCAGCTCGACAGGGCCTTGCTCTAATTTCAAGGTAAAACATCTCATTAGGCCTGGCCCTTGAAAGACGCCCGGACCATCTTATATTCAGTTACGCATTCCCTTTGAATAGAGCGTGAGAGGCAGGGAGGGAGAGAGAGGGAGGACGAGGCGAGAGTGGTTCCTTTTCTACCTGAGAGGAAAGGAGGGAGAAGGCCTGCTGAGGCCTCAGTAATTTCAGCATGGCTTCAGGATAAAAAGCTTTCTGAGCAGAAAAAGGCAGAGACCTTTTACGCTTTGAGTTCAGTTCTAGTGCAGCTGTGAAATGGTTACTGTTTGTATGGATAGTGTTGTATTTTTAACATCCATGTCCTCCATTTCTATTCAATTAATATCAATAAGCTAAGGAAAATAGACTGTATTGTACTAATAGTTTACACTGGTAAAAATCCAGTTGTCTTAACAAAAAATATTGTCGACAAAATCTCAAATTTATACATAAGAAATCTAGTAGCTTCTTTGCAGTCTGCTTACTGTTACATTTATAATGTGTGGTTTTTTTTTTTAAAGGAATATGAATGGGGATAGGTGATGGATAGATGTTGATTTGTAACACAATCATTTATTTATTGTAATACCATAAATCCAATGCACATGTGTGGTCATAATGTTTGGTTTGTTTGTTTTTTACCGTTAAGCATCTAAAACTATTTCCAAATCTAAATCATTTTCAGACTTCAGGAAGAAAGCAAATACTACCAAATTGTTAGAAATCATAAAATAGACTTTGCAAGCTTTAGTACTTTTACTTTTTGTAATAATATTTTAATTATTATTACATTTTCATTTGAGTTGTTATTAAAACTTGACAGTCTTTTAAGGAACACATAGTCCAATGTAGTTCTTTCTTTAAATTGCAATTTTATATTTTATGTCTGTTACAAAAGTGTTTTATCGGTATATTATCTGTGGTATGCTGACTTTCTGGAGAGTTGACATGATTGAAGAAGATACAAATAAGCTAATAAGGTTTTAGAATATAAGATAGAAGATGGAAGGAGTTATACAATATTATGCAATATAAATTAATTAACATATAGGGAGTAAATAAAGGCAATCATTCACACCTAATCATAGTTGCATTTATTTCTCTCTGTTATTTTAGAGTTAATCTCTATTTTTTTTTTCATGACCTATTTTTTTAAAAATCTGGTTTGTAGTGCATACCCATATTGTACTGATGTAATCAGCCATTCTTTGATTGACTAACTGTCAGAACTGAGATGACAATTAATACTTTTGTTTTTTGCAATCAGAATATATGAAAACAAATGTTTTTTTTAATTGCCTTTCATGGCTGATATATTGCCCAAATGATGCACCACAACAGCTGCAGTCACACCCTATATCAGTATATAAACCTTTACCAACCGTTTTCTAATAAAACCGTAGATTTCTGTGACTATTTGGCATTAACCAGATGGATCTAGGTTGTAGTTTTACTAAACTTCACCCCCATTCCTCATTCTATAAAGTTTAGTGCAGAATTGTTGGGCCCATTTTGTAACTTGAAACATTAAGAGTAAAGCACTTGGTTTGGAGCTGCACTGCTACGGTTGTTTACTTCTGCTTCTAATGATCTGTCTCTCAGAGAGAGCTGAGAGAAAAGAAGGCTCTTCTAATGAGGAATCACTCAGAGCAAGGGCCAGTGAGGAGTTGACAAGGCCGGGGCGGGAACATGGCAAAGCTGATTCAAAGCACTATAGAGGAGAGAGAAGCTCTCCTCGGTGTGCAGAGTCACTTATTAACTCTGATTACTGCATGTGCAGATGGCAGGAGAGGAAGAAGGTTTTCTTGTTTTGGCTCTGATATATGACGGGCATGACTCACCGCCCCAATTCGATTGGATGATGTCATAACGAGGCCTCCTACTGACAAATCAATGGGATAACAGTGTTCAATAATCGGTTATTTTTAATATCACCTCTATATAAGGAACATGGAGAAGATCGGCTATTGCAGCCATTCGTGAAAAAGACAAGACAAGAGAGACCCCTGACCTTGAGGGATATCCATTTTGCTATTAAATACTAAGATAAAGATATTTTCATTGGCAGAGGGTTATCTCTTTAGATGCAGGTGCATGTGTAATCCCATTTCTATAAAGACATCAGGATTGCGACGATAGGAAGCCACCTTGAACTGTAACACCAACGATTGTAATATGCAGAAAATGGACTGCATTCACTCACTGTTGGCTACTGTGATAGCAGGGCACAAATGACATATCAAGTAGTTTAGACATATCACGGCTAGACCCCAAAACCCCAGAGTCCTAAAATTACCCTTAAACAGTCCAACACCCAAACGGATGTTGACATCACCCTTCCTAAACAGAACCCCCCCCCAAAAAAATAGTGTCTGTGTTTATAAAATACAGTATGCAATCTTTACATTATTAAAGTTTGCCAGTTTCATCCCAGTTAAACCTTAAACAGGTCGGCTCCCAGGCCTGAGTGCTCAGTGATGTGAGGAAGGAGAGTTCAAACGCGGTGAGATGTGCTGGGACGAGGCAAATCAAAGCGGGGAAGAGATGGAGTGCAGAGATTCGGAGGCAACCCTTGCCTTGAGGGCACACCACGGGAGTTAAAACATTCTGCCCAGCCTCAGGCTGCAACTGAATGGAGCAAAAGGTGTATGGAAGATTTGCAAATTGCACCGTAACCCTCGGGTGCCTGAAAAGGTTGTGTGTGGTGCGTTCTGCCACGCAAACACGGCTCAGAAGGAAGCCGCTGTGGATGATGGACACCGGCAGAGACAAGCACATATTCTATGCATTTACAGATAGAACCATTATTACATAATTAAATATGAAGCAGCTATGAAATGCTGATGAATTATCAAAGTACAGTAGTACTGAAACTCTGGGATCCTCTTTTTTCCACCTTCAATTTCCAAACACAGGTTTACACTACACTACAATACACTTCCCCCAGTTTCTTTCACAAGTACACACTCAAGCGGACACACGGTCAGAAACACACACGTACACATAAATACTGCGGCCCCCCACTGGGCGCCTGAGGAGATGAAAGCCAGTGCAGCTGCACCTACCCTAGTGTGGCGCGGTGGCTCTCAGGAGGAGCGCTCAGCATGACACAAAGCACTGGCGCAATGCACGCACACGCACACACACACACACCACACACATACAACCCCACACATAAAACATATAATATACAGTAATTATGCATCTCAAATATGCCAAAATGCCACTGTATGTGCTTAAATCTCACCCCTGTCTTATAGGCATGAGACATCAGAACTATATTAAGCTACATTGAGGTAAAAAATTCAGATTTAAATACTAACCCTAACCCTAACCCTAGTTTTTATGTTGTCAATAGGGCGTTTTTTACTTCCTGATTGAAAACGGAAAGAGAGTGATGTTGCTAGTGCTAACAGAAAATATCTGTTCATTATATTATATTATATAGCATGATGCCTAGCATAATTGCAGCCCCGTATATTGCAGCAAACGTTCATCCAAGACAAGTTTGGAGGTTAACATTTGCTTCTTTAGCTTTGCCCTGGACCTACAAGTAATAGAGACACCAAACAAGTCTTAGGTGATCGATTATGTTTGAGGTAAGGGGAAAATTGTGTAATTTTGGCGGAAATATTCCTTTAACACAAAGTTTTTCCTTCTTCAGCAGCTTTATGCTAACAAACTCATCTAAAACGTTAATGAATATAGTGTGACAATACTTCAGTGCCAATTTCCAGAATAACAGAGTCTCAATTAGCTTTAGGCTCAGAATTATTTCCCCCTCATCCACATTGGAACCATCACAGCATAAGCTTTGTTTGAAGAACTCTGGGATGCCCTTCAGTACTTTGGCCCCATTCATCTCGCTAAATAATCCCTTTAAGAATTTAACCGGCGGGGCAAACTGCGCGAACCGTGCCAGTAATTGTGCATGGAACCTTGGACGTCTGCATGAATATTTACCCTGTCATCATGGCTAGAGGACGCAGATAAATCTCGGCGAGGGACGAGGGAGGTGAGAGGGAGAGAAAATGTGAAGATGGCTGACAATGAAAGAATCAGCTGCAGGATACAGACAGGAGACATCATACCGTACAGCAATCAGTTCTTAGGCATGTGCTGATAATCAATTATATTCAAAATGCACACTATTGTTATCGTGGACCCTTAAACAAATTATTATATATATATACTGTATATATATTTAAAAAAAAGAATTACAGAATTAGATATAAAACAGTATATCTTTCAACGTTGTATTTTTAAGTTCAATTCATCGTATACTTTCAGCAAGAAGAAGAGTGAACAGTGAACAGTCAACCGTTGCTAGTTTCTCCATTATCTGAATTGAACAGTGGAAACATGTTCAAAATCTTATTGTGGCAGTACTGCATAATCTGTGAAATTTTAATGCACAAATTATTGTTTCTCTTAAACAATACAGAATATATTTCTATACTATTTGATCAACGTACATTAATATATACCATTTTTCATGCTTTGCCAAATAGATATAATTTTGAATATTCAAATAATCAGTTTCAGGTTTCTATGAATTTTAGTGCCTCCTTGCTATTGGTTCCTTGGTGAACTGACAGAATGATGGTACCATTTTGTGATGACACACCGCTGCAGTGACCTCTTCTTATTTCCATCACATCGTGAGAGTTATTCTTCTCTTCCCTATATGTCCAGTGTTTCTCTCTCTACCTCTTGCTCTCTCTCTCTCTTTCAGTCACACACACACACACGCACACACACACATATATATATATGCATCTAAGCCCTCCCCTGGTCTCAGCCCCAGTAGTCCAGAGGCCTTTAGGAGGGCAGCAATCCGGAAAATGACCAAATGCCGACCTGGTCGACTCTGTCACTCCCAGTTCTGCCTGGAGCTATTGTAGGATTTAAAGCTGATTAATACTTCTGTAAAAATGAATGTCAATGCATTTGCATAGAGACACGGAGAAGGGGTGTATGGGTAATTCTAGCTCTCAAAGGAGCCAACACAATTATCTCCAAAATCTCAACTACACGTCGTGTGTATCAAGCAAATGCTGATTGGTTGAGAAGGGAAGCGTATGCAGTTGTGTTGGGGTGGAGACCAAAAAGAATACTTCTGTGTAATATTGCCACAAATTATTCTCAAGTACAGCGTAATACTTCTTTATTTACTTATTATATCCATTCTCCATCTACCACAAAAGATTTTCCCAGGCTTTGGCTACGCCCTCCACAGTGAGAACTCTGATGGGGCCGCTTTTATAGGGATCGAAAGTAATGGCCATTCAGAATGCATGTCACTGTAATTTTTTCAAGCCAAAGCCAGTGTTTCACTATCACACAATATTTGATGATTATGTAAACAAGAACAAATACTGAAAATTTAAAATTAAAGCCTGAACCTAGCCAGATATTGAAAAACCTGATTTTGAAATCAAGTGTAATTAAACATTTGGCATCACTTTGTATGATTGTGTATGCATGTTTAATGTTGCACTAGCCACATTATCTTGCTAAATGCAATAGCCACCCTGATAGCAAATGAGTAATCTGACTGCCAGAACACAGCCACAACTCAGCCTTGATGAGACCACGTCTCAGAGCAGAACTTACAGCTCACCACTTTCGGCCCAAAATTTTAAATGCCACACCAGCTCTGGTTGCATTTGGCCCATTTTTGGCCGATATTCCAAATGCCATTAAAAACGTTAAATGTGGCTGCTTACTATTGGGCCACTTTCTGCCCACTATACACTTGCCATTGCCATAACTGGTCCTTGTGTGCCTAAACTGAATTTGGCCCGGAATCTGGACAAAATTAAAAGGGCAGAATACAGGTTAAAACAGTTGAGAGGAATAAGATTTTTCCAATACTGCATACAATTTATTATCACTATGTCATTCATTCATATATCAGTTAATATCATTCATACTTGAACTTGACCTATATTGAACTCCGATTCGCCTCAAAGAATCTTCAGTTATTTCATTTAGGCCACACCGCGGATTGCTGGTCTCTCGTTCATTATCTGTACATTCTGTTAGGGTAAATGTGACACTGCCTCCTGACGTGCAAGTATGCAAATGTCTGCATACAATCCCTGCACATGTTCGTAGATTCTCGGACATATAATTCAGCCGTTACCAGCCATGACAGGGTAGACAGCACAGAGCCGTTTCCAAGCTGGCTGGCTAAAGACTCCCTCAATGGGACAATAGGGCCCAGGAACGTGGGAAAAAACAAACCAGACGCCTGCCTGTCACCAAGACGAGGCAGGTCAGTGACCTTTCAAAGCTGTCCCATGGGACAACTTTATGTCAACAGAGGATGGACAAACATAAAGGGCCCTTAGTTAAACACATTCATATTCCTTCATGGAACAATGTCATTAGTCCTCAAATCCACATTGGACATGAGGATGTGGAAATATCACCTGGCCTGATATGTTTCATGTCAAGTGCTACCCTTTGGCTTGTGGGTTATTAGGAGAGCTTGCTGAATTTAATGTATTGGTGAAATATATTACAAAGTAATATAATCAGGCAGCCTTGGCATTTTGGATATTAGATTTATTAGATTTATTTATAAATAGATTTATTATTGCCTGTAGATTCCAGCTTATTTTCCAGCCATTATTAATGAAAACCACAGTGATTCCTGCATGCTTTATTGATTATTATCTATTCTGTAACAATCCTGATCACTTAACCTCTGACCCATTAGATGTCCAATGTCCACATTGGGTTGCCAGTCTCCATATAGACTGAGTGATTGTTTAGATCTGTGTGTTGGTAAAATAACCTATTTTAAAGGACACTGAATTCCCAATGGTCATGACAAGCTTGACCAGTCTATTATCAGCTAATTTAATGGTCACTACTGACCTTGACCTTCGACCCTGGCTCTTGCAATGCCATGTGTGCCTTGTTAGGCACTTCGGACAACAATTGCATGGTTATGAAAAAGCCAACTTCCTCAGACATTGATTATCAGTGAACTAATAACTGCATTTTTACGCAGGCAGTGCTATGCGGATTTCTGATAAGCCGTGATTAAAAGATTACATTGTGTAGTCTTCCACTGAGGCAATATATTTGAGCTTCAGTGGGATACGGATGAAATATTGCTGTTTGTCATTCAGAAAGACTGACCTGTTACATAAAAAAATGTATATGTGTCTCACTAAACCTATTTCAAATCATTTTTAAAGTCTACATGTCATGACTAAATAGACTTTTGTCTTTGTATAAGATGTTTCAAAGAATATTATTCTTCCACATCACACAAGGCTTTGCTTGCCTTATAGCAGGTGTTGGACCTGATCAAGGGATTTTATGCACATGGACAACATGGACACTGGTCGAGCCATGAGTAGCTGTGGCCATGCTTTTGGCCAGACTTAAAAATGAACATAACCTCATGTTAGTTCAAACCACTTAGCAACACCCCATCGGACCTGAACATGTCTGATCATGGGGGAGATGCACTGGGGTCACAACCCTTATGACCCTGAAACTACAACCTTTTCCCAAAGGAGATGGTCTCCATTGGACTCAAGGGATAGAAAGTGGTGGTCTTCATGAAAAATGAACATGACTGAAAGAACAATTTCAAACGTTTTGATGAATTTGCTGTAGTGATGTTAAAAAATACTGGTGTCCACTTAGGGATTTTGCAAGAGATTGACAAAGAAATGAAGAACATAGTTTTGCATATTAAGAAGAAATGAAATTTTACATGAATACTTGACAGTCTAATTTTTTATTGAATTGAAATGGAATTGAAATGAATTAGATTAGATTAGATTAGACTAGATTCCCCTGGCTGTCCGAACAGCTGAGTCACTGGCTGTCTTCAAATGAAGACTGAAGACCCACCTTTTCACTAAACATTTAAGCGAGCACTAAATCACCCAACTCTTTTCTTTGCTGTATTAACTCCATTACTAACTCCTCTCTAACAGGGTTTTAGCTTTACGGTATCCCTAGACCATGGCCTATTTGTACTAACGTGAGCATATGTTTTTCAATGGAGACTGTAAAGCACTTCTGTAAGTCACTCTGGATAAGGGCGTCTGCTAAATGCTGTAAATGTAAATGTGAATTTGGAGTTCTTGCCATCATTGCTGTATTAATGGTTCAAAGGACATTCAAATGTAAGTCATGCAGTATTAGTAAATGAGTTTGATTGCATGTTAATCACAAAACTGCCTTTAGTGCCAGAAATCATATCTAGGATGACCTAACAAATTTGTATATTTCTTTGATATATTAGCTCGGTCAAAAATACTGCACATATGACCATCTCGGTAAATGTTTTCCACTTGTTAAACCCCCTGACAATCAACAGGTGTTCAAAAAAAAAAAAACTATCTATCTATACACTATATGGTTTTGAACCCTAGCAAATTCAGAATAACCTCATAGACAATTACTAACCAACTCTGATTCTAGTTATAATGTGCTGAAATACTCATGGTACTAGTGCGTGATTTTAAAACACCCTGTGTCTGGAATATTTGGTCACTTGAATACTACCTTCCCCACTCAGCGACAGTAAGCAGCATTAGTAAATATGCCAGACTTTTGACCTGAGCACGGCTTCTGGGCCTCCTGTTTGAATAGGCCGAGCTGCAGGAGAAGCCAGAGCTGGCGCCTGGGCCCCAGAGTCTCCCCACAACTCTCTTTCACTTTTTCTCTCTTTATCCCTTGCTCCCCCTCTCCACCCTTCAGTCCTCCTCACTCTCACCAGAGTGGGCAGGTAAGAGCTGTGGCCGGCTCGCCGCTCACACTCCAGGGCGGCAGATTAGAACACGTCCACCCGCCGGCCCCTTTCATCCTTCGCCAGAGTGCCGGCAGGAGAGAAGGATCTGTCCTTATTTTTATTCCTCTCCCCCTACGTCCTTTTTCTCTTCAACATGAAGGGGGTGGCTTGGGTTGGGGTGTGGGGGGGAGAGACAAACCACGAGGCATGAAAAGAGGGGGAAAGAGTGGGTATGGGCTGAATAAAAGGTGGAGAAAAAAAGGAGAACGCACGTTGTCCTTTTCAAATGGATGGGAAATGATTAGGGAGGGGGGGATTTGCTTGACAATTATACGGTGCAGGCTAATCAATTCAGCCTATTCACGGCATGGAGTGGACTGATCCGCCTGAACAAAGGGCCTGCCGGCGGGGGAGGTACCTGAGAAATGGGCCGGCCCGGTGTAAGTGGCATGGGCCGACACCTACCCCCCTCCGGAACAGCACGGGAGCATATGGCCGGGCTATGAACTTATTAGCCAGAGGATTAAGATGAAAGCCAGGAGCCACAGGGCCACACATTGGCCCCCTAAAGACCTGTGCGCTGAGATGCGGTTCTACTCAACCATAATGACATGATGCTTTCATTAAAACAGATTCTTCTAGAGAAAGAGGATATGGTGTAGAGAAACTGGATGGCATCAACTGTGCTGTCTTCACCATTTCAAGCAAATTTGACCATTATTTACAATACAATAAATATCAAGCAGGTTTTACAGTATAACAGTTTATATGGTAAGGTTCTGGGTACAAAAGTCTGACCAATGAGCTTGTATTTCGTCAGTTATTAAAAACTAAGACAATTTCATCACATTATGTTTCTCAAACAAGATGCATCATTTTAACTCCTATAATTTAAAAAAGCATGTTATGATTTATTGCAAGCAGAAGTGGTGATGGCAAATAATGCAGAAGACCAAACTGACTCAACTTCAACTGTTGGTCTTTTAGAGATGACAATAATTGTGTGTTATCACTGCATGTTAGTGGGATACTTGTGTTTCATGTGAAAGAAATGTTTTACATTTAACAATTAAAAAAAATAAAGCAAAAGGTGCATGAAAAGAGTTTAGATTTTGAAAAGATATTTTAATTTCATGCAAGGATTTCTCAAGCAGTTAAAAATAACATTCCGGAGTATAATATTATTATATTATTGCATTATATCTCAATAAAGTTAAAATAGAAATACTTTACTTGGTACAGACTCCACTGTACATGATGCCCACTTCTTATGCACTTAGCAAGCATGCATAGCTTTGACTTGTAGACTCTGAAGGGTAATTCTGCATTTCTCATTAGCTCTGCTGATATGGTATTATGATCTGAACTGTTGAAAGGGGACTCGAGAGAAGCCGGATTACGCAGTGGGTATATTCATGAGTATATCTCACGCCGAGGGAGGCTCTTCTCCACACTTTGATGTCAAGGAGAGAGTGACAGGTGATTGCGCTGCCCTTTTATCCCTGTCAGCAAGGCTTTGTGACCTCTGCGACCTTTCTTCTCACCTAGCGCCAGTCAACAGCCTCCTCCTGATGTGAGGTTAGGAGCTGAGGACGCCTATTCTGGAGCCACAGTAAGCTGGGACTGATTCCTCTTGGCACTAAGAGAAGGTCAGAAAGGTCATTTTCTCAGCATGAAGGGGAGGAACCTGCGTTCTTTGATAATTCCTACTACTAATTTCCAACTCAAGAGGACCTAAAGGTGGGACTAGATTAAGAAGCAAACGGGAGTCTTGGCAGGTTTAGACGTCTGAGGACAACGAAGGTTGGATGGATCTTTTACTTTCTTCTTTTTCCGATTTTTCTTCTACATCTTCTTATTACGTTCATCAACACCCTTCCTCCATCTTTATCCTTTGTGTTGTCTTTTTTTTATTTCCATTACTCCTTCTTTTTTGCTAACTTTAGTGTATTCTTCTTCATTACATTTCTTTATTTCTCTCCTCTCAGCTCCTTCGCTCTCCTCCTCAAAACCAATATTAGCCTGTTTTGTTAACACCAAGGCTCAGGAGTGCTGCATAATGGGGACTCAACGTTTTTGTTTAGTTTTTTCCTCATTTACTTGTATCCCTACCCCCTTCCCCTCTTTTTCTTTCTTTACTCTGGAAGTCAACCAGTTTGAGGATTCGTTAAGACAGAGCTGAGAGGTTAGTTGTTAATGAGAGAGGTTTCAAACAGGGCTCGGTGAACAGTATGTTCGCTCTCTCCCGTCTGTCACATGACGCCAAGGTTGCCTACTACAGAGGGCTCCGTCTTTACCGACGTCTCTCAGAACTTCAAGGAGAATTGTTGAGCACACCTCTCGCACTTGCTACGGTGAAGACAATGCAATTCCTTCGACCCACTTCTGACAAAAGACGCGAGACAAAACTAGACAGGCTTGGCATCTTAAATTAAGGCAGAGGTCCTCCTTGTGGTCAGGCTTGTCATTCTTTATTAATATTAGCTTACATGTTCAATCAGTGGTGATGTTCTTATACAAATATCTATAGGCACGTTAGGTTACTTCTTACCTTCCCTGTCTTCCTGTGGGGTGATGTCAAATTTTGTGAAGAACAAAAACCAGAATATGGCCCAGTGTGTTTGAGTATACATGTGTTTTGTCTGGTCAAGTCATGAACTAACTATGCTTTAATGCAAATAAAATGAATTATTATAAAATGAATAAATATACATGCAGTTTACAGATATACAGTATCTGTATGCCTTAGATATCAAATATCTGACTTTGAATGTATTGTGCTGTAGATATCATTCTAAACCTTTGGCACAGGGCCTGTACATTTATTATGCTTATTGACAATAGGTTAATGTGTTAGCCTGGCCGAGAGCCATTTTCTTACCAACATCAGCCGCTGCATCCCGGCCAAATAACCTTAAGGAAATCAGGTTATCTCTATTTACTGTCAATACCTCTTTAACTTCGCTCAACATTGGATCTTGCCCAGCCCGGGTACAGTGATCCGTGTCTAGAGGGTCAGGCAGGTTTGGTTGAAAGCATGTTTGGATACGGATGGATATGGGAGAAATCCAGCGACACACTCACGCTCTCACACTTTCAGCATGATAGGCAAACGGAAGTACCGATAGCTTCCCCACTACAGCACTGTCAGCCTGCTGTCACTGTAGCTATGTTAGTGTGAAGAGCCACAATGTCACATCAGTGTGTAAAAGTTGGCCTTGAGGTGACCCCACAATGGGTTGTGTATGTATGTGCATTCTGCATGTGTGTGTGTGTGTGAGAATTTCAAGCTCTCAACCTCTCTGTCGAGCGACTGACGTGACCCATTCATTTTTACCCATCACATCAGGTGTGCCAATGCCAGAGTTCAGTGATTTTTTCCCCCCCTTTTTAAATAAGCTGAAAAATAGACATCAAAAAAGAGCAATGTATCTTACATGTCATTATCCTCAATAACGGGCAGTTTTGTTAAAAAGAAGCCAACCTGGCCATGAAAATTAGAGTAAATATATAGCAAAATGTGCAGGCTCCAATAATGGAATTCATGAAAAGTAATGTGCATAAATGTGCATATATCTGATGTTGATTCTATTTGTTTGTTTCGTTTAAACAATTTGAAACTGTAATGTGGCCTATTATTTTTGCAATCTTGTTACCAAAAAAGGAAAATGAATTCAAAGTAGCCAGCCACAAGCATTTAGTATTGCGCTAGGTCAATTAGACCACAGTTGCTGAACCCACTGAGATGCAAAAAAAATAAAACATTTAAAAAATAGAAAATCTTCTTTTCCATATAATATAATTTATTATTTATCATATAATATGAGCTTTGAACTGCAAGGGATTTTATCTGTTCATGCTAAAAATGTTCTTAGTGCATCGTACACACTTTATAATGAATGGAACACGATTTGTGTCTATGCATAGCCAGTATGCTTTTGCAAAACATTGCCTTATGTACTGTACTATAATATAAAATCTGAATTACAAACTACAATTTTGCATCATGTGAAAAACAGCTTTTGTGCGTATGTGTGTGTGAACTGACTGGTTTCAGACGCAGAACGAATCAGTGCACTAATCAAAGCATCACGCAGCATAATTGTCAGGAAAGCGCCTGCAGAATCCGAGTGACAAAGAGAGGACAAAAATCACACCCGCATATGGCAGACATAATGAAGCCTCATCAAATGACAGAACAATAGTTATACAGTGCATGTCTATGTACTGTATCTGACACAATGACACACACGCAGGTTCCCATGCCACTCAAAAAGCACTGGATAAGAAAAGCAATATGGAAAATACCTCATTTGAAAGATAAAAGCCCACAAACTGTATTGATGCACAACAGGCGATTGATGATGAATAGCAAAATAAGCTAGTATTACGCCACACAAATTACAAATTCACACCAAATCAAATTACAATCAAGAAACTACTGCTAAAAGGCATTGATACTTGCATCTGAGACAACACTTTTATGATGCTTGAAAAAAAAATATCACTCAGAATAGATAAAAAGGGGGTATTTACTTCTGTATATTCTTTATATATTCTTAGATTTCTGTCAGCAATCTTATGTTTTTCAAGCACACGACTGAAGAAAGTGTGGCAAATCTAGATGATCAAGGGAAAATGTATTTCCACTTTTCATCGTTTCCACAGATTACTCAAAAAAGATTAAAAGGTACATTTGCACTGAATAATTTATACGTTACTCAGAGCTGTTGTACCCATCTTTCAAATGGAGACAGATAGGAAGCAGTTTCTGAATAAAAAATCCAGAATTAGGCCTAATTATTGCAAGTAATCTCTTCTATTAACAGGTGTAAAGGAGGCCTTTTTTTTAAATCCTCCATCTCTCCCTCATTCTTCACACACACAAAAAACATAAGATTCCATGTCTGCAGTTGAAGTCTGATTCTATAAGAGATTTGTCATTTTAAGGAGGTCTAATGTTGCTTTTATTTCTTTTTTGTTTACCGTTGGAGTGTTAATCAGCCGAGATGTTCATAGAGGTACTTTGTTAGGAAATAAAAGGCCTCACGTTTCTTTACTTTCACCTGCTGAGACCCATTTGATCTGTTTCAGTGAGAAAAGGAAAAAAAAGAAAAAGAAAAAAAAAAACGAACGAGGGCCATCGGCTTCAAAATGTAGATCCCAAAAACTAGTGTTTGAGACGATCAAAAAGAAACGCATAACTTATAGCTCATAACACATGAGCTATTGTATGCCAATTTAGTAGCTAGCCAAAATGCTAATTAGCATAGTATTGCACACAAATAAACAAAAGCCTGACAAAAAGCCTGACACACAGCACAGGGACGCTAAACAAGCGTTTTCAACGTTTCCATAACAATGTGAAGTTTCTGTGAATTCCTGAAAGGGGTGTCACAAGTAGCTCATGTTAGTTCCGCATGTTAGCTGGGTTTTCAATCGCTAATTAGTGTAATAGTTTGCACACTCGGCTAAATACTGACAATGGGTAGATAGAGGTTTTTGCCCACATTCCATACATGAAAAAAAAAGTTTTTATTAAAAACACAAAAAGTGGAGATACATGTTTTTCATTGGACAGCGACGATAGCGACGGCCGATGAGGCAACTTGTAAGTTTTATTTTTTTTTTAATTTTTTGATAGTGGTGTGTTGAAATCATGAAAAAGATGAGATGAGAAATGGATGATAGAGTTGTCAAATATTGGCTCATTGGGCACAAGTTACATCTAATAAAGACATTTTTTCCAAATATCATCAGGAGGCTCTGGTTAGCTAAGTTAGCTAGCTAACGATAACTTCCTGTGGTAACCTTACTTTAACTGGAAGCTGCTATCAGTAAAAGCAAGTACACAGCACGCCCCAAACTCTTACAGGAGTGTTATCCGTTCACATGTCTTCGCGAAATTCATTCATACAAGGAAACTTGGTAATATTCTTCCCAGAAGTGCAAGTTCGTTTCATGCATTTCTGGTATTGAGAAACACCCTACATTCCTGTTTTTTTTCATGCTATGCCATAGTGGTACTGCAGGGTTAGTCAAACAATTTTAAACTGCTTTAAAAAATGACATTATTAGCTCACCTTACATATTAAAATTTCAATATTTAATTTTCTAATTATTTTTTGCAAAAATAGATTAGTCATTATTTGAGCTGGGAAGATTATTTCAGTTAGAAACATTGTATTAAGTGTTGAGTGATCTTCACGTAGGCTATACATGGAAATTGGTGTCAAATATAGGCTCTGGTTTGTGAATATCTGATTGGGAAGCTTCTACCCTAATCAATGGCTATATTTACAAACATTTTCGTAAATCCGAATGAATTCACTCCAATTGCAGATTCTGAATGAACTGCTTATATGTGCACTAAACTACTCCATTTTTTCCGCATAAAAATGAGAAGCTTGTGAGTCCTGTCACAGTGTAACAAGTAGCTAACGCCAGTTCAGCATGTTAGCCGAGGTTTCCATCACCTTGGTTGTGCTTTTAACAAGTCTTAAATCGTGTGAGTCTCACCAAATCATACTCCAAATGTACTTATTTAACAGAAGGCGAGAAGATTGTGTTTTGAAACATTTTGCTAATAAATATTAGCTGAATGTCCATCCCACCCCCATGACAAGAGAATTCCGGATGGTGGGAGATTGGTGCTGCTTCTCTCAGTAATTTTTCTTTATTAAAAATTAGTAAAATGAACAGGAGCAGGTTTTGGCACATGCTATTTTGGTAAGCATGCGTTATGACACAAATGCGCAGAACGTAGGCCTATGAAAAGATTTTAAGCATGAAAGTGTGTTCAATTGTGTACCAAAATGTACATGGCAATTATTATTCCAATGGTTTATTAAAGATATACACCACCTTTTTTGATCAGACCAATTAAATTTGGCTTGATCTCACTGGGTTTACTCCATTCTGATTGAGGTGTATAAGCTTATGTGAAGGTTTTTCAATTCTAAATTAGCTATCAATTGGATATTATTGGATTATTATTATTAGTGAAGGTAGCTAATATGAGGTCTTTGTGAAGCTGCATTTTAGCTGGTGTAGGCCTATGTTCTCTCATTACCAATTTCAATTATTGTGTTACAACTGTAATTGCATTTTAACGACCTTGGCTGAGTTCACCAAAAGCATCGCAGCACAGAGGTCAGCATTAAATAGTAGAGCGAGCATCACAACGAACACTCTCTCTACAGGTTAAGATGATCTTACCTTTATGATGCTTTTAGCAAACTGGGCCTGGGTCGGCTCCAACCTGTTGTGTTGTGAGCTGTAGATGCTTTTTGTGGTTGGTCGCGTAGACCGCAAAACTACCATGAGGCCTTGTTAGAACTGATTTTATGTTCTATAGTTGTTCAGACATTTCTTAAAATGCTATATAAAATGCTATATAAAGGACTATATAAACTGAATTCAATTATTTGGGAGCCGTAGGTGACGTTCGAAACCGCATAGATCGTAGCCTGCAAAACAGCAGGCCTATGTCAAAATATTGTATAGTAAAGTATTTTGTCATAGTGTTTTGCCAACATATGTCAATATTTTTATAATATTCAATATTTAAAAATATTATAGTTTCTTATAACATATTTCAAATATATTTTAGGAGTATGGTATTTTGCCTACTATTTACTATGGTAGTACGCGATTTCAGATGTAGCCATAGTCATGAGATTTCTTTTTTTATCAGCGTGCGAGACTGTACTGACAATCAACTGATATGAGCCAATGTGGAGAGAAAATTTGGGAAAGTCATCAAAACTAAAGAGAATTGTCTGTCTAACCGTTGGATCATGGCACCATCTAGTGGATAATGTGGATAGAATCATCAATGTCTTTTCAATATCTATATCAGTGTACATGACATTCTAACAGGGATATATCTGGTCCAATGGAGAATTTGTAGCCACTTTTTCACTTAAAACAGCACATATGTGTTGGGTATATAACTATTATACATTTGGATAATAATAGAGAAATGGAGGAATCCAATTGTAGCAAAGATATTTTCTATATGCATACTTATAGGTTACTCAAAGCACTGTACTGCTTTTGAGTAAGAAAGAATAACAGGATGATGGCAAAATTATATTTTTCTCCATATAACCACAAGAGGGCGATCTGCAAAGCAATTATATTCTAATTATAATTGAACATGCTCACACACGCACAAACACACACACAAGCCCCAACACGTTATTTGATTTCTATTAGAATATACTAGAAATCTTACTAAATTTAGTCCTGAATTCTCACATTTTTATGTAATTTGATTTATATTTACATAAAATATACATCAAACATTCACAAGGGACTAAAATACTAAAATAGTTGCATCGCACACATATACATGACAGATACACCTCACCAAAGACACATTACACAGAGATTATGAGCATGTCCTGAAAATGTCTAATTTAAGTCTCAATGTTCTTCGTCCTGACATTTAATAGTAATCTTTATTCCACATCACACGCACACACACAGGGTCAAGAACCCAGAACAGCAAGCCGACAGGTCATACATTACTCCAGCATGGCCGGACATGCATCTATTTCTCAAGTTCAGGCTGGCTAGGCGCAGAGCGATGGACATGCTACATTGATATAAAGGGGTCATTGTGGAGACTTGGCAGGAGCTGTGTACTGTGGTGGATTGGATTCACACATGAATGCCTGCACTATCCCGTCCCTTCCATCCTCCCACTCTTCCACACCGAGATGGTTTCTGAATGGCAGAACTCAATCTCTGATTGCTGTTCAATTGCCTTCAATATATATATATATATATATATATATATACAGCACAAGATATAGTCCATATTGGTATTGGAAAGTGCATCCAAAATAGGAACTGTCAGAATATGGATTTGTCTGATAGCAGAGATAATCAGGATTATATGTCTGAGATTATGAAATGTAATGTAATGTATATGAACCTTATCTTACAATTCATTAGGGGTGGAACGATATGAGAAATTCATAGTATAATAACTTGTATCCTGGTTTTTAGTATCACGGTATCTGGTTAGTTTGCATTTTTACAGAGGATGGCATTAAATGCAATATGAAACTGCAGCTACAGTTCAAGTAGTAAATTATTTGGTTTGGGAATTTTGGGGACTCTGTCAATATAGAAATGCATTTTTTTCTGATTTGAGTCTGGTAATTTATTTATTTTTGTTATTATTTTTAAAAACCTGTAGCATATTTCAAGGCATTTGCTGCACCTCGAAATAGTTTTTTGTAACATTATTATTTACACCCTTAAAAATAAAGGTGCTAGAAAAGGATAGAGTGATGCGATAGAAGAACCATGTTTTGTTTCTTATCGGTGCATGGTTCTTTAACCATTTTTGTTGGCCCCACAGTGAACTGAATAATTATTTTCCACCACAAATAACCTTCACCATATTTTAACCTTGTATGCTCCTTTGCATTTTCAAACCCCAAGGCTTATTATCCAGTGACTACATGGAAAAAAATGCAAATATTACATTATACAGAGTGCAGAGTCGAAGTCTGGAACCAATGATGGAGTTTTGGAGGATAAACATTTATTCGGGGAAATGATTCTCAAATCCATCCAACAACATGCATCAAATGGTTCTTCTGTGGCCTTGCTCTAAAGAACCTTTTCTGGCACCTTTATTTTTAAGTATGTACATTGGTACTGCATTACATTAACATAATGTAATGTTAACATTAACTATAAAATGTAAAAAAATAATAAAAATAAATCTGTAGCCATACAGTATGGCCAGTTAAATTAGCTGAACAGTGTGTGTGGAGAGCTGACACAGGAGCTCCTGGTAAGCGGCGCATTTATAATGCCAGTCACGTAAAGTGGGTCTGTGTTTCTCATTTAAACTCTGCTCCGTGCAGCTGGAGACTGTGCCAACACGGGATGCAAATGAGAAAGTCTGAGAATGAACGGAAGGCAGACACAAAGCTCAATTAGAAAGGGAGGGGGCAGAAGAGCGGCATACTCCCCAGATAGCGAGGAGGTGTGTGTGTGTGTGTTGTGGGGGCCTGGGTGTCTAATGCCAACTTGAGACACACCGGTTTTCACACCTGAATTCACAGACAGGCCTATTCGTCCATCGGCAAACAAAGTGGAGTAAAACACACACACACTTTCATTGTAGTCAACAAGATCTGGATGGCAACAGGGTCATTGCTGGGCAGGGCAGTGCGACACCTTCTCTGTGTGGTGCAGTCCTCTTTGTCGCAACACGCAGCACAAACCAATGGCATTCTGTGGTAAAAGGACTCCTTATTATTGCTTTTCTGACTCCACTGTAAAAACAGGCACACATTTGAGGCACTTTTTAAAAAAGAAATCAGCCTGTTATCTTTCAGAATTATGAAAGCACATATACACTTTGATTGCACTTCCACACTGATGCATTTTACTTCAGTTTTGTGCGAGTGAAGACTGAACTATGAGTGCATCTAACAATGAAATGTCTGCAAAATAATCATCGGCCGTCCCCTGGTAGTGGGTACGGGTTTAATATGCTACATTAATGTATGATGCATTATCCACGGCTGATGCCTTTTCAGCCTTGGCACCAGCGTCGTCTGCATGCAGAATGGAGGCTTGATGAGGTCGTGAAATTCAGCGGCGCTGGGATTCGTGGGGAGAGCGGCACTCGTCCCCGCTGCAGCCGCTAATGTCACACCAGCCCTGCTCCTCCTTCACCATGGCAACGGGCAACAGAAAATGAGAGGGAGAAATTAAATCACGGCGTCGTGGGGGCCGAGGCATTAATTTTGCATAAAGAGTGGGTGAAGTGCACACGCATGAAGCTGCTTTTGTTCTTGCAAAAAGTGCACACCCAGATCTGTGCCGAATCCAGTGGGAGAAAACTGACATAAAAATTTATGAAATTCATTCAATCTCACCAAATAATGCCTTGTATTGATCATAATATATATTTTTTAATTATTATACGGTTATAATGATCCCTGTTCTATGGGGTGAAAAAAAAAAAAAAAAACTATTTTGCATTTTGAAGCCCAAGTGTCTAGAGATTTAAGTGAATCACATCAAATAATCCACAAATAAATAAATACAAATAAACACCACATGACTCCTGTAATATAGGGCCTGAATGATCGGTCATAATTAAGAGGCCCAATATACCATTATTACAGGATTCCTGTGGAAAGAACTGAACAAGGTGGCACCCATTTTGCTTTTTAAAGCAGCACTATGATTTCTGTAATGTCCTTGGGAGAGTGCAATCCTTTATGAAATATCATATCACAATTGAACTCATAAGAAACTATGGGGATAAATTCAGAGGAATTGTGTGTGACAGTTAGGGAGCAAGCAGAAAAAGAATAACCACCACATCCGACAATTCAAGCACTATGGCTGATGCCGCAAACGCGGTCGAGTACGCAGGCAGACAGCACAGCAATCACACACTGCACCGACTCATCAGTTCATCTGAAGATGCGGCATCAAACTCGATATGTCAATTTTTCGTGATAAAAGGAGACGCGTTCCGTCCGCCTCCGCACAACACACATTTTTATGCTAAGGACAGGAAAATGAAAAAGAGCGAAATAAAGAGAGAAAAACCTGCGCGCCGCACCGACTACACAAGTTTATCATAGCAGTGTTGATTTGATTAGAGCCCACCGCCAGATCCAGCACTGTCACAATACACTTGTCTTTGTATTTTCCTGGTGTGTCTGCGCACATACACACGGCTGTTCATCACAGTGACAGTAATGCAGCTTGTGTTTTATGTATTTCCTCTCTACAGCCTACACCTCTGGTCAGCTATGACTCACATAAAATACTTTAAATAACAAGGAACGATGCCGTGTCATTAAAGAAATGAAAGAAGGTTTAAACAGCAACAAGAACGAGCTGGGATCAGAATGACAGACACAATTTGATACCAAACCAAAACACTCTAATAGAACATAACATGCATTGACTGCCAATGTCACCTAATCGAAATAGCCAGTAGTCTCCTCGATACCACAAGCAGCAAGAGCCTACTGGCTCCAATCAGCCTCCACACAATAGCTGCTATTACATCAAATCTACACAGACGATGGACTAAAGGCTTTGCTGACACCAGAGGAACTGTAGCCGCATGACAAATAGATCATGCAAATGACCTTGCATGGATTTGGAAGGGATCGACCACATAAGGTGGCAGGAGGTAAACGCTATCCATCAGCAATTGCTCTGTCCAAACGCGGTTTCCTCGTGGGGAAGCCACTCATCACAATTCGCTTAAAACACAGAGCTACAGCTGAAGCGCCTAGGATCCAGAGAATAACGCATCTGACACCCTCGTTGAAGAATCTAGGGGTGAGACACAGACAAATAATAAACCAAAGCCATCACTCTGTCTGTCCTGGGCACCTTCTTGGCTATCCATATAGCTGAGCCAGGATCTCATCAATAATGCAGCATGAGTTCATGTTTATGCAATGGAGAGTACAGAGGACATATGCATCCCAGGGATTGTACAGACTGACAAGCCTGCAAAACACACACACACACACACACACACACACACACACTCACACACACACAGATGGCTACCTGGACCAATACTCTGCAAATTAAAATGGTCACAAAGGGTACGGTTTAAGAGAGAGACCGAAAAAGCAGAGGGATGGAAAGAATTAAAATAGCTTTAAAATACTCACCTTTTCAGTCCTTCTTTTGAATCTGTTTATGGCAGGTTCTTAGTGCTTCATGATAGCACAGCACACAGAAAAAAATAACTGTAGTGGCATGGTGATATGCAAATTAATGGATCACGCCGAATAGGGGTGCATTTATTATTCATAAATTACTCATGTTTATGCAAATTAGGCTACACAGCGCTACTCTAATGGGGGGTTGGTAATTCTTCTGTATTGTGGCAGATACAGTCAACATGGGCTTCCTAACAGTCAGGGTTTATTGTCTTTTGATCATTTTATATATTCACACATATAAAAAAATAATTGTATTTATATGTGAACAATCATTTTAGCTGCATGTAAAAAAAAAATATATATATATATATATATATATATTAGTCACCACAGTGGCTTAACATGTATGAAAGATTGAAATCGAAATCACAACATGAACCTCTGCAGTATGAGACCAGAAAAGGCCACAATGTGATGCGTTCTATTTGGGAGAAAGCCCTGTGCTTAAAACAAACATTCCCTGTTATAACTACTGCAATACAGCAAACTAGAGCTGCATCAAAATCATACGAATTTCCACCATGTGCTCTTAACATGCTGAGCAATCTCCTAGCACCACTGAGCGCCTCGACAAATCACAGACGTTTAAAACGTCTGAACAATATGTATTCATGTTTTGCAAACCTTCACACTGTAATAAAGTGCGATCACATCAAAAGTCTCATTACAATGTGCAGCAATATGATACAGATGATTTATTGTCCATTTCCTGACATCCTGTTTAGACAGCATAGCTCAATGTGTACACCTTAGAGCATTCAAAACATTTTACATGGTGCAAAATGTGTACAAAAAGGAACCTAATATCCAAACTAAGCAATACACGTGGATGATAACTGAGCATAGTACAAAAGTCTTTACTCCAACTAACATACCATAATTTAAATATGATTACATAGATTTCCAATTTCAGGGATGAAAAAGAAAATCGTGAGAAGTGGCGCCCCCATGTGGCCATATGAGAGAAAGCTTTTCTTTTTTGGAAACACCAGGCAAATGGCATCCACAGCCCAGTTGCATTTCAAAACTTTTCATACTGGCCTACAAGTGGTTTGGCAAAATGTTTCTGCATTTCAGCATAGAAATTAACTTAAGAAATATGGTAAAATGCAAAGTAGCTACCCAAAACCATGACTAATGAAACTAATAAAAAAGGCAAAAGAAGGATTCTTTCATCACATCAGCCTACATGTATTATCAAATCTGACTTTGACAGCAAATTCGTGCCATGTAAAACCCAGGAAACCTTTCCAGCCCAGTCGGTGGAACCACCATAATGAGAACACTTTAAGGCTGCATTATACAAATGAGGTCTCTGACCAAATACCATGTGTACTGTGAGCACAACGATCTGCAGTACGAGTATTTCTGTTGGTCAGTCTTATCTGCAAAGGGCCGGTGTGGCTGCAGGCTTTTATTCCAACCAGATAGGAGCCACATCTAATAGTTGCGGATAAGATTGGACACCCCTGCTGTAGGTGTTGTGTTGAATTATGTTAATTTTCTCCAAGTAATGCAGGCAAATCTTTTGCCCCGTCCCATCAAGGATCCACTAGTGTGTTTAAATAGACTGCAAGGCATTATGCAATCACAGTATGTAGTAATATAATTGCAATAATGGATTTTGTCCAAAGCATGCAGCCCTAAGCTATTACCGAAAGAACTCATCGGTGGATTAAACCCAACGTCACGACCCGATCCGCACTGCCCATGCGTGAACGGCTTTACGGTCCTATTCGACCCGTCGCACACTTCCGTATTAACAAAGAATATCGTGGGAATATCGTACAGACGGTGCAAAATTAACTTTTATATTTTATTATACCTGCGCTGACGTTTACAGGAATTATCTTGACGAATCATAAGATGTGGTGTAATGTCGTAAAATGACACACATGCACGGTACAGATCGGGCAGCTTTGTAAAACGTGATGAGATGGGCGCATGCGCGGATCGGGTAGTGACACCGAACATAAGCCTTCTTGGTAGTACAACTCTTTAAGCATCATTGTAAATAATAGCATGTGTGCAAAACTCATTTAGAGCCAGCTTTGTGGCAACAGCAGCCACACTGAGCTGACACATTCATGCACATGAACTAAAAAACAGTCACTGATGCCAACGATGTCAAGTCCAACATTCAGACTCCCTTTATGTCCGAAACCGCACCCTATTCACTATATAGTGCACTATTTGGTGAGTGTTGCCATTTTGCAGTCACGCCTCCATGCTGAAAAATCCAGCTTGGTCTGATCAGCTACCAGCTGCCAAAACACAGGCCGAGCTGCTCAAACCGGTAGACCAGCTAGGAATTTATTTTCCAGTTTCCTTATAACTCGACTAAACTGATCGGTAAATGTTTGAGATGTTCTAATCTCCTTACTGTTGTGTTATTTTCTTGAAACAACGCGTCTACAAATGTTCCATTAGTAGCAGTCATTCATAAACCGTTTCCATCTACCGGTTTGACCGGCTCGGCCTGTGTTCTGGCAACTGGTAGCTGGCCAGACCATGCTGGACTTTTGAGCAGGGCTGAAAAGCAGAGCGTTGAAAAGACAATGTGCAATAGGTCAGTGAGTAAAGCATGTACCCTAAGAACCGATAATGCACTTTGTAGTGGACTACAACTGTCATTTGGGACACGGGACGTGTTCTGCACCACGTGAACTTAAGCCACAAAACTGTCCTGGCTTCCTTGGGTCATTGACCTCTTCACGACGCTTGCCACTTCCTTCTCAAACTGATGGAGGAGCTTAAAGTCGCAAAAGCCTCGGTACAACAAGCCCGTGGCCAAAGTCTTCATCGCTTCCCTCATTTGGTGCAGCGACGGCACGGTGATCGTCTGCATGTCGGCCTTCACCGAGCCGACAAGCCCCGCGGCCTTGCTCTGCACCGGGAGTTGTTCGGCCTGCTCTGCCCGAGCCGCTGGCGCGCCTCCTCCCTGGGCTCCGTGCACGCTGCCGTCCGGACGAGCCTCGGCAGCAGGAGACGCAGAACCGCGCTGCTCTGGGTGACTGTTGTGGTCCACTTCCGGGTAGATGCGATACCTCTCGCGCACGATCGCTTCTCGTCTTTTAAAGCCGCAGTACCACCTGGGGCTCGGCCTGAAACTGACCATGCCCATGCGCGCCGCCACGTCCATCGCTTTCCTGTGGATCATCAGATCGCTTACAGGCGCGCAGCTCTGCCTCGACTGATCGAGCCATTTCCAGAGGCTCGCCTCGAGCCTCGGCGACCTGCCGCAGTTCTCGCGCTTCCTCTCGCGCTTCACGACCTCGCCTTTCATTATGCGGCTCCTGTTGTGGAGGATCGTCCAGAGCAGAGACGGCGCGATGCTCAGCCGGTTCGCCGCCTTCCTTTGGCTCATCCGCGGGAGCTGGTCGTACAGCTCAAGAAGCCGCCGTTTCTCGTCTATTGTGAATCTCCTTTTCATCGCCGCCATGTTGCCTGCACCGAGACCGAGAGCGAGAGCGCGGCTTGTTGTTGTTGTTGTTGTTGTTTGTTTGTTTTGTTTCTTCCGCCACTACTACGACGACGCTCGGCAAATCCCGCCTCCTGCGCTACGATTGGCTGAATGTTTCTAATCACGCGCACACGCGCACGCAACGTCAACTACCTACCAATCATGGCGCAGGAAGCCGGACACGACTAGCCAATCCGAGTGAAGGAGGCGGGATTTATCGGTGTACGCGATGCGTGTGCGTGACGTGGTTTTCGTGCGACATTTCCTCAATCACTCAAACAGCTGCTCGGCTTTTATTTAGCGTCTATTTGCGCTAAACTCGTATGCTTGTAGCTGGTGTGTTTAAGGAATATATATATATATCGTGTCGTTGCACCATATCCACGTCCCGCTGTTATTTAGCTGTGTTACGGTTTTTTTGTTTCACACCCCGAGCGACGCGCTAGGTGGCAGCAGTGTGTGTGTGTGTGTGCGCGTGCGGTTTCTTTTTGTGCTCCGCTCATGAAGAAGTGACGCTCTTCTCGTGTTCTAGCGGCAGAACTGACGAGGTCCCAGGGTTCTAGCACGGGAGACCAGCGTTTGGGTCACACAGGTGAGAAGTGACCTGTTTAGTGCTTTTGACTCCGTCACTTGTACACTGGAAATGAACAGAGAGACAGTTAGCGTAGCTAGTTTTGTATAGCGTCATGTATAGCCGCGCTTCATTAGCGGTGTACATGCATTGATCGAATCCCAAGTGGGTTCCTGATCGACACTAGGAAATCTAGTGCACTAGGTAGGGCTAGGAAGCCATGTAGGGTAGTGTTCCAGGCGTTAGCCATAGCTGTGGTGCTGCACATGAATGTTTTGCCTGATCTCTCTCTCACACACACACACACTGTTAACCAGCTGATTAGTTACACACACACACACTTAACCAGCTGATTAGTTACACACACACACACTTAACCAGCTGATTAGTTACACACACACACACTGTTAACCAGCTGATTAGTTACACACACACACACACTGTTAACCAGCTGATTAGTTACACACACACACACTGTTAACCAGCTGATTAGTTACACACACACACACACTGTTAACCA
>JAOUQW010000026.1:7755139-7780868 GCA_028565825.1 Olivaichthys viedmensis | reverse complement strand
ATTAGTTGCACACACACTGTTAACGAGCTGATTAGTTGCACACACACTGTTAACGAGCTGATTAGTTGCACACACACTGTTAACGAGCTGATTAGTTGCACACACACACACACACTGTTAATGAGCTGATTAGTTGGATCAGGCATATTAGAGCAACCGGCCTACAGTAAGTCACTGCTAAAACAGTTGGCAGGTTTGTAAATGAGACTGAATAGTCTCTTTATGCAGCCACAGCAGACAGATCCACACTTGTGGGGGTCTATTTGTGCCACTCAGTAATCAATTCATCAATATATTAATCAACAACAAATCCTTACTGTTAGTGGTGGCGTAACTTGGCCTTTAATGTTGCACTTGCCCGGTCGTAGCTATATTCATGAAATCACAATCTGAACTTACATGAATAATATTACTACTAATAGTAATGGTAATGATGGGGAGTATCTTTTATACATTTAAAATGCAGCTCGTAGTACTTGACTGTATGTCAGTATGTGCAAAAACCAAAGCAATCTCGAAGAACAAGTTGACACAAACTTAATTATGCAAGGTATAACATGTATAAGAGAGGTAGTATGAAGTACAAAAGGAAATTAATAATAATTTTAAAGACGCATCCCGTTGAGTATCAGTTTGTATCCCATACTTCAAAATGATGAAAGACTTTTAATGTGGGTTTTACAGATGTTCCTTTATTAATATTAATAACAAAATTGACCATGTATTTTAATCAATCAATTTTTTATTTTTTATTCCCCTCTTCCTGAGTGACTTTTTGAAAAATTCTTTCTATTTCAGGTCTTGTGATAGCTGTTTTTCCTTGATTCCCATTGTCTCTAAACCTGACTGGTTACAGCAAACTGCTTGAGCTTTTGAGCCTGTTTATTAAGTCTTTTTTACTAAAGCATGTAAAGTTTAAGGTAAACGTATGGTGACAGCTTTAAATCATTAGACACCTTAATGAGACACGTTCACACAAATTAATTAGAGCATGTCAACGGGGATACAAACTTTTCAGCTTGCTAATAAAGATAACTGATGCAGTTGCTGTAATTAAACCATGCTGTAACAGGTTTCAATAGAAAAGCATCATTAACTATACATCAAATTCTGTTTTGTAGATAAACTGTGAACTATAGGGTGCATTTTGTCACCCAGAAACGAAGGGTGTTTCACTTAACTGTAGAAACAATTAAACAACCACACTGTTATAACAATGATTGAGGAAAAAACAGCAACAGTGTTATTAGACTGAGTTGCCAGTTCATTGGGTTTCGCTTTGCCTTTTCTTATTAAGATTTAACAAATTACATTCATACATGTACATAGTCCACAGCATATGCTACTTTTATACGCTTCTACCTTGAGTCTGAATTGCCATGCAACTGCTATGAAAAAGAAATAATGTGTAGCAATTTAATGCCCTGCCCGCTGGAACATGCAGAAAAGCATTAGCAGGTCCGAACACTCCCCATGCACTAATGAAGGAAGACCTATTTCTTCTTTTTCAGCGTCGGCAGCCATGTACCACAACAGCTCCCAGAAGAAATACTGGATTTTTGGTAAAGAGGCCAGCCTGGAACAATTAAGACACGGAGCTAATCAGAAGTTTCGCGTTAAAGCCCTGAATCTCCGAAAGGTAAGAAGGGGCATATCAGCAGCATAAACACATTCCTGGCACTGTTTCAGATGGTATATGGTATGAGAAATCTGAGTTTGTTGGTAAGTCTAGACGACCGGACTTGATGAAGGCCCCGTGGATGACTCGTAAAAGCTTGTAGCCCAAGTTTACTCGATTACTAAACATTCAGGATGACCCAAAACTTACACAGACCAGACTTTCTTGGTAAGACATAAGATTTGGGGGTACCACATGTCATCAAATGAACATTTCTCATGTAATAAGGGTTCTACAGAAAATGTAATGGACCAAAGAGAGAACTTTTGTTCTAAGGAAAAAAAAAAAAAATCCAACAAGTATCAGTGTGTAAGCATGATTATGTAGATTTATGTCTACATACAGCTTATACAGACTTAATAAAGGCAACAAAAATGTTTCTGCTGTTTCTTTCAGGAAGGACGAAGAGCCAACTAATATTACCCATGTTTCATATCTTGTGGCACTTTATTAGATTTGTGGCTCTTTTTTTTGCCACGCAGCAATAATAGTGTACAGGGACATTGGTAATAACAGAGTACATTAGACTTTCCCTCTTTCCTTTGCCTTTAACAGCCTGGAATAAACGACTCCATGTTCCTTGATCCCCGAGAAGAGAAAGTGCTGTTCAGACACTATGAGAAGAGATTGCTCGACTTCTGCTCAGTGTTCAAACCTGCGATGCCCAAATCTGTAGTGGTAATTATTAAAGCTGCACCACAAACACTCTCCAGCACCGTGTCACCGATCATAGAGGTTCTGTAAGAGTCTTGCTGCTTTAGGCAGCGTCTCGAATGTTACCCTCTATCAGGGTCATAGCTAAAACTCCATGCTGATTTACTCACATTGGCTCAGATTTATTATACTCTATTTTTTTTTTTCCTTCATTTCACTTATGGAAGTGAGGGCATATGACTAGAGAATACATTTGAGCATTTGCTCAGGACCTGCCATTGTGCTTTATTACCCATGGCTATTCAAGTATTTAAAACGTTGTGTTGTTCTGTTTTAGGGCACAGCTTGTATGTATTTCAGAAGATTTTATTTAAACAACTCTTTAATGGAGTACCACCCAAGGACAATAATGTAAGTACCCATACCTACCCATACACATTATATAGAAATATCTATAGGCCATATAATCTATTTACATACAGTAGCATTCAAAAGTTTGGAATCAATGTTTTCAGTGATATAAAGCCCATTTTGTTTGAGATGCATCTATAAAATGAGTGTAATATGATTCTAGTGTTGTGTACTTTAGGTTTCAAATCATTTGTAGAAAGCTGTAAAACATTGTGTCCATAATGATGACACCAAAAGTTTTATAGCATCGAGAGTGATGTTAATATACCACCATATTTTACAGTGGGTGATGGTATGCATGACAGTTTTTTCCATATTCATACCCCAGGAAAACAGGAAACGATCAAAGACAACAATAAAGGGGAACAAATGGAAATTAAAATATTTTCAGGGATGGATGGCAATTTGCATTTATTTTACACATTCATTAGGGATGGCAATAATTTTACCACGTTGCAACAAGTTTTTGAGAATGATTTGTGTTCGAGCATAAGTAAGCAGCTTCTTCAGCTGAGAAAATCTGAATAATTTTTGTGCAATGTTTATTTTATACAATTGCCTATTCTCTTGAAGGGTGCCAATAATTCTGGAGTTGACCTGTAGTATGTCAAAGCAATGGAGGACACTAGAAGCAAAGTTTCTTGTTTAATCCTGCATGCGGTTTCTTCAGAGTTTTGTTGTCCACGTCATAGTACAGTTCCTAGTGTTAATCTGTGGATGTTGACTCGCTCTACTTGTCTCCCATCTTCTTCAGGTTGACGTGTGCGTACCTGTCCTGTAAGGTGGATGAGTTTAATGTTTCCAGCACCCAGTTTGTGGGCAATCTTCAGGAGAACCCAGCAGGTCAGGAGAGAGCTCTGGAGCAGATCCTGGAGTATGAGCTACTCCTCATCCAGCAGCTGAACTTTCACCTCGTGATACACAACCCCTATCGGCCACTCGAAGGCTTTCTCATAGACCTGAAGGTAGGACGCATGCGTTAGAAGATTCTATGAATCTAGTAAGATTAGAAATTACAAAGATGCAGATTTTGGTTTTTATTAAGGGTAGCCTTTTTATTTTTATTCTTTTAGACGAGGTATCCACTTCTGGAGAACCCAGAGATGCTGAGAAAGAGTGCAGAGGACTTCCTCAACAAAGCATCAATGACGGACGCTGGACTTCTGTTCTCGCCGTCCCAGATCGCCCTCACCGCCGTCCTCAACAGTGCAGCACGAGCGGGCCTCAGCATGGAAACGTGGGTCTGAACTAATACGGGCTCATTTGCTTGTCGTTCCTAACATGTACAAGTATGCAATGAAACACCACAATACTTATTATAATGGATACTGAAAAATAGTCACTGTAATTCTGTTCATCAGATGAAAGGTCACTAAAAAGCAAATATGTGCGCTAGAAGTATGGATGTACAATGAAGCTAAATCTATAAACAGCTGCATGCCAAAGTTCTGTACACAGGACTACATAAAGGGTAGAAATAGTAAGACAGAGAATAGCGTGCAAAGCTGAAGTTTTAATAGAATGACGAGCCTCCACAATTTAAAAGGGATCCCTCGTGAGTTGTGTTGTAACCACTGTGTGTGAACATGTTATGGGAACTGCTGTATCGTAGGTAGGTATAGTTATGCAAGTAGGTAACTACTCACTTTCACAGATAAAGGATTGCGAGTTCTATATAACAATCTTCTCTTTATCCAGGTATCTTACTGAATGCATGGGGCTAAAGGATGACAAGGAGACACTCTCAAAGATGTACGATGCAATGAGGAGTAAGTAGGGTCATTTTTATTTTTCTCTCCCCCCCCTGTCCCTTCTTTTTGGAAATTGCACACTTTGCCTTGATACTGCGCTGGGTGAAGTTGTGAAAAAAAACGTTATTTATTTATTTTTGTTGCTATTTTAGGAATCACAACTCTCCTAAAGGAATACGAGCTTCCCAAAACCGAGGAAGTGAACGCTTGCAAACAGAAACTGGAAAGGATTCATGGCGAATTTGCCACCAACACAAATTTGTGAGTACAACATGTCGATGAAGGCGATACTTCATTATGTTATTATAATAATTGTTCTAAAATATAGACAGTCTTAATGTTCGTAACTTAGTTACACATGCAAGTATTGAAATTCTGAGAAGAACCACACAACTCTATAATACAAACAGTTTTATTCAGCCTGGTCAGTCACTTGGTGTTTTGTATCTTGGATGCAAAAGTTGTAACTTTGTTCATCAGGTAGAAAAATAAAAAAAAATTAATTACTTTCAGAAAGTCAAAGGAGACGCATGGCATCAGTTCGACACCGTTCCTCAGATCCGTTGATCAATAAACACAGCTACGCTACACAAGTTTAATGAAGGTCATTGTTTTGTAGCTACAAAACAATAATTTGGTATAGAATGAAATTTCAAGTTAATTCTCTCAGACTACAAATCATACAGGACAAATCACATTTATAAAAATAAAAAATAAAGAAGAAAATGGTTTGATTCATTGGCAAAGTTGTGTCTAAAACAGAAGCAGTTTATCTTCACAATACTTACAAGCAAATGGTCAGGAAGCATATAGAGGTGTTACAAAATGTAAAACATGTAAATGTAATTTCTTGCATAAATCAAATGCTGTACTATTGAGTAAGTAGCGTCCAGGAACTGATTAGCACTGTGTTGGAGTTTGCTGAGGCATCACACCAGTCAGTATTGCATTCCTCCGGGACAAGTGTGACAGAGCAATGCGTCAGTTTGACAGAACGTGATACCGTCCAGATTAGGTGCAGGGGCAGTTTATCAAATGTAAACACATGCACAGAGGAACTACAACCTCGATATCTGTCCTTCGAAAGTTTTATCCGTCTCAGCAAGCTGCCTGTCCATCACACGGGCGCCCGGTTCGGAGATAAAAACCCGAAGTGCGGCATTTCATTGAGCAGAGGAGCTCAGGAAGAGGTACGATAGGATCAGGCGCGCTTTATCAGACAACTCGCAGGAAGTGAGTGTAGAAGGTTTCTTAAGGCTTGTAGTTCAGGTGCTTCCAACTTCTCTGATGGATGCAGGTGTAGTGAACACAGATGAGTTTCCACAGCTCTCTTGCTGCTCACTGTATTTCCCCAAGGGCAGGGTGGGAAAAAAAATAAATAATTGTGTAGTTCCTCAAAGCTGAAAGCTAGGAGGCTTCGACTGCTCATGAATTTAGTCCATAAAGCATTTTGCCCCGATTGAGGTTCAGGAACGAGTTCAAAACAAGGATGATGGACTGTTCCTCTGCATGTCCCCATTATAAACTCCTGTGCAGTGGATGTTCTTCAGAGCACTTGAATTGTAGCAGCCATAATGGTACATTCAGGTCTGTAAAATACATAAATGTTAAGGCAAACGAAGGACTTAAGATTAATGGACTAATTATGAATTACGCTATACAAAATCATCAGGAATGAAATTAGCTTTTAAGGTTTTTCTTCATTATGGCTTGGGTCTAAATTTTGTGAAGGAACTACCAAGAGACCAATTCTTTGATACCTACCTTGTCCTGAAGAGGTGGCGGTCAGTTAACTAAATCTAAGATGAATCTACTAAAGACATGGGCATGAGTCTATACCTACACATGGAGGATATCGAGGGAGGAATGTACACTTGCATGCTCAGAGATGTATGGGAATTATGGGAAAACTAAAACTAGTCGCTACATTTTATTAATAAAAATAAATAAATCAGGTTATTCTGATATGTTTTGACAAATGGATCTTGTCCCCGTTATCAAGGAAACGGAAGCATGGCTATGAAGATGATGACCACGTTGTGAAAAAGCCCCTTGTTACTGAGGAGGTAAGTAATGACTCCTTTGCTTCTGGCAGTTCCTTTGGAGCAAGCATCATTTCACTGGCTTCATTATACGGGATCTAATGAACCTTCATCATTTGTAGGAGTGGACCGATGAAGACCTGGATGCTTTGTGACAAGATTAGTACATCTTGTTTTATAGAGGCACATTCCTGAATTTTGACGGATTTACTCGGCTCCTTATTCTCGGTAAAAGGAGGGTGAAGGCAGGGCTTTCTGCTTTGGCCAAGTCATTCTACTTTTTGTTATTTTGTAAATACCTAGGGCAATATTTGCCTGCTCCGCTGATTTATTTACTGAAAATAAAGTGTTTGTATTTTATAGTTCATGTCATTTGAAGTGTTATTTAATGTTCTTTACACAAGCCATATAAGGTACAAAAAGCAGGTGGTACTAGAAGGCAAAAAAATACATTAACATTTCTCAGGAATTACACTTCCTTTGCACTCAATTTACGTACTTCACACTCCAGTCTGAGAAAGGAGTCAGTCAGTATTTTATAAAAAAAAAGTTTAATAAGTGCATGCATTCCTGATACAGTCTGTACTATTGTCATTTTTACTGCTGTAAACATCTTATTTCTCCTTCCCCTGAGGACAAGTCTGGCTTTGAATTCATCTCAGGGAAGACTAGATCAAATCAAAAATCTAACAAATGGGGGGGGGAATGACTCAACTCAAATTATATACTCATGATTCCAGCAAGAGAATTTATTGTTCTGATATAAAATAATGATACTCTCTTAAAAAATCCAGTCTACACCACAATCATAACCAAATGAAACGAAACACTAGTTTGAGCACATTTTTGCATATTCATGACCTTGTAAATCAGTAACAAATTACAGTATAAAAAGCATTAGCACTCATAATCCAGTTTAGATATCGCAGCAGCCTCGTGTCAGTTGAGTTTTCATATCAAGCAGACAAAAAGCAAACGCTTTGGCAATGGCTGTTCAATGGTACTTCGAGCTTTAATGGGTCACTACTGGGACCCATTTTGGGGGTGAAGAAAAAGCAAAAAAACAAACACCATGTACCCATATTATGGGGCACAGTCGAAGTTAAAGTTGCTGTGGGAATAGCTTAAAAGTCATTGGTGTAGGACTCAGGCCCCAGGCTTTTTGTTTCACTGCTGTAGTTGCATAGTTATCTTGGCATGGTAGAGGAGGAAGGGAAGGGGGAGTGGCTAAAGAGGGGTTGCCATGGTGATGAAGGTGGAGCATGCTGGGATCCCACTGGCTACTCCATGGAGACGGAGACAGACGAAGTGACAGAGTGAGAGATGAAACTACCTGTTGCTGTTGGACATGGCGTAGTGCCCCTGTTTCTGCTGGAGGAGCTCAGTGATGGCCAGCAGCTTTTTCAGCACGTGCTGCAGACACGCAGATAATGAGGGTTTAAGTACACGGCCGTTTAGCTGGAGCTCGTCATACACACTTTGTTGAACTGCTCTATAAATTGTATGTACTTATTTTAAAAGGAGTATGTTTTTAAGCTATACACACACCTGCTGTGCTCCTCTCTCGTTGCTCAGGGTGCGGAGTTCATCCGAGTGGGTAGCACAGACCTCATGCAGGGCAGCAAGGTCTCGGGACAGATCAGTCCTAAAGTGCTCTGGAGCATCAGGCAGGTCAGGGACATTCTAGAGCGACCAGGCACAAAACACCAGAGGCTTAATAATGAAATGACAGTGGGGCAATAAAAAGTGTGAAAAAGCTCGATATCAATTTTGCTAAAATGTTTGCAAAAACTAAATAAATAAAAAAAAGTCTGAAATAGCACCCACAGCAGTCTAGAATATTTTGATATTTACTTTAGTGTTTCAAATTCAATTCTAAAAGTACTGCATCTATATATTAAGGATTTGTTTTGTGGAATCTTATAATTCTCACCAGTTGATTCTGACCAATAAAAATGGAACAATATCACACAAGGCATGCAGTTAGGCTTGATACTGGCACAGCTGTGATCAGTTAAATTACTTGAAGGTAAATAGCTCGTGTCACTTTGGGCTTCTTGAGCCTGCTAGCTTTGAGTAAGGTGAGAGATGTAAAATAAAAAATAGCTAAATAACAGGCGCTGGACAAAAATAATAATGCACCCATTAGCTGTAAATGGAGTCGAAAATGGGTAAGTGCAAATGTGGTTCCTACAGGTATTTCTCATTCTGCTATTACGCCATGGTTTCTCGTTCACATTTACGCGAATAAATCTATTTGGTCAGTCCTTTTCTTCCGTCTCGTAGTGCTTTGCCCCCACTCCACCGTGATTTAAGCTTTGCATTAGATTACATTACACATTCAGTGGAGATTCATTACTAAAATCCTTTAGCATACAGCCTAGCCTTGCCCTCTGTGTTTTTCGAGGCGACTCACCCCCAACTCGTCCAGAAACATGATCATGCGTTGCTTGTTATTTTTGATGAATGGATTCACTCCTTCCATGTAGGGCTCCTAGACCACAAATAGGAAACACCATATAACAGTCTCTCTACTAATGACTCCAGTAAACGCCAAACTTTGGTGCACATATTTGTAACAAGACGAACCTTGGCCCCAAATTCCACCAGATTGGCCAGGTTCTGGACTGACTTGGCCACCAGCGTGAGCGTTCGACCTGCAGTCAGGGAAGGAGGGTCTGCAAAAGAACGGTCATTAACAACATTAACTGCCCAAATTACTCATCCAATTCTTAGTATAAAAAAAAAAAAAAATGCAACTCGATTAGGCACCTTAAATTTTTTATTCTTAATAAAAAATAAATTTTTTATTCTTAATAAAAAATTTACTACTTAAAGCAGTAGCTCTTTTCATGCAAGATGTGCACTCACCAGCGATGATGTTGAACATCCTGGGGTTGAGAATGGCAGGGCAGATCAATCGCAGGAAGACAAAACCACTGCACACAGCCAAAAATAGACTGAGGTTTGCTCAGCTGAAACAAACAGGACTATATACCAGAGTGAAGGTGGAAAAATCAGCAGCGTGGTGGTGGCTTACCTAACAACTCTGGTCCGCATTGTAGTGTTAGTGGGCCATTTCTGCTGCACAGACTTCTGCAGGCACCCGTAAATGAACCTCAAAGTCCTGAGAAAACAAAAGGAAGGAAAGCCTATAAAATGCAGAGACATGCCAAAACGTTTAATACATATAAATCAGCTGAATGCTTACGGAGGCAAGATCTCAGCAGCCATAAAGATCTTCTCTACCAGCTCGGAGAGGATGGTGAGCAAATTGGTCAGGTTGAGATTTACGTCCTCGTTCTTCTCCAGTTTAGATGGATTCAGCTTTAGAGGAGAAAGCAGAAAACACTCAATATAGGGGCAACGTTCTAACCCATGATGACTTAGTAGAGCAATACCTTAATTGAGATAAGATTCAGCCTGATTTAGTCAATGCACATATACAAACGGGTATGAATTAGGGCTGTCAAATAAAATAAAAAATAATAATTGCATTTAAATGCATTATTATTTAAAAGGTTTATTAGTGCACAAGTTTATACTGCCACACTGTCAATTTTTAAGCAAAGAGAACCATAAGAATTGTGTTTATCTTATTTATGCCCCCTCAAACACACAGTAAGGCTGGATGACAAATGGCTTCCTATTTACTAAATATGCTCACTACAAAGGGTATAATGTCCCAAAACCTATAGTGTGCTATATGCCCAATAGAACATCATTTGAGATTGAGCCACAGAAAAATACTGTCTTCAATAATGCCTGCTTAAAAAAACAACTACTTACATGTAATATCACTTTCAGTCCACTTTGTTCATGTTTTATATTTAATTAGAAAATCGATGCATAATACCCGTCCACAAAATTATCACTCTACAGACTAGCAGGTGGTCATATTTATGATATGGCTAAAATCTACATGCTACTCAATAATGTTAAATGATATTGTTTTATAATCAATAGAGTCAAAACAGTCTCCAGAGGGGGCTGAATATTTCCGAAAGCAACTGCATGTGCCGCAGTGTATATAACTACTTTCATGGTTAAAGTACGGAAACGCTAGAAACTGGTAGCTACTCCTTACGGCAGAAACGGAACGCTAAAACTAAAACAGACGGACAAACCTCGCAGGACTGCTTGCTCTCCATGATCTTGAGAATGGTGTCTTTGAGGGCATGATGGACGAAAGGCGTGGCTGTGGCTTTCATGTACTGCTCCATCAGCGTGCTGGCCAGCGTGGTGGCACGGAACAGAGTGGTGGCTTCATCTGGAGAAACGTATTACACACTCGTATAACCTTCAACCTTCTCACTGGATTTGTATACTCTGACTTGTAGGGTTGTATGATCAAATAAGGTAGAAGGTGTTACTGGGGGAAATTTTGCGTGTGTAGTAAACGTGATGGTCAGCTTCACCTTCCATGTTAATCTCTCGGTCATTGAGAGTCCTGAGCAGCGGAGCCTCGGTTTGCTCGTGTCTGAAGATCCTGAGCAGGATGCTGGCCAGTAGAGTGCGGTCCTGCCCGCACACGTGAGCCAGTGCATAGATCACGTGGAAATCTCTTTGTAGAATGAGCTGAGTACAGAAGGGTGATTAGGTTAAAGCGACAATAAAGAAGTAAGACTTTGAATGGAAAAGATCAAGCGCATGCAAATCTGGAACAAATCTGTTCATGTTGCGCATAACCACAACGAGGCAATTTTTTCGACACAGATTTACCTGCAGTCCAATTGTAGACTGGATTAAGATGTGGGAACTGCCCAACAGAAAATATTTAATACCCAGGTTTGAGATTCTTACCTCTTTGAATTCATTGTACTCTTCCTCTGGCATAATTTTCTCCATGGAATAGCGAGCTCGCACACGCAAGGAGCCCGGCTCGATTCCCTTCAGAGGCACATGAGAGCTCAACGGGAACCACTCATCAATCATCTGGCCTCTCTGCAGCCGGCTCAGATGGCAACGCATGAACACTGCACAGATAAATGCATAGTCCTTTAGATAAAACCAAACGCTTCATTCCCATTCACGTGGACAGCAGAGGGTGCCACAGTGCAAAGAAAGGGAAGCATGGCCAAAACAGCACCAAATGCAGTCATTAAACTGAAACGCTGTGCACGGTTGCTGGTGTATTTTTCAATCCACTCGACTGTTTTACTGAATGTGTGTAAAATATTAATGGCCAATGATGTACTTGAATGAGTACAGATTGTTTCCAAAGTTAAAAAATAATAATAATTTTAAAAATTAAATAAAAATATATACTTACAAATGTCACTTTCTTTGCTCTTCTTAGTTTTGTTGCTAAGACTGATTTCAAATCTGTTGATTTCGCTGGATAGGTCACTGAAAGAAAGTCAAACGAAATAACTTCCTCAACTGCATCATTAAGTCATTAATCAGTTATGGCTATAGGTTAAATTGTACAGAACTATATACAAAATACACATCTACTCACTCAAAGATGAACTCCTCAGTGAAGACAGGGTTCTGGCCATCTCTCGGGTGAGTCCTGGCTACATGCACGCTGTTCAAGTAGATGTTGCAGTACGGGTTGGTGAAATGCTTGATGGGAAGTTTGTGGGCCTCTTCCACATAAAGCACCAAGCTGCTCACCTGAGATAGAAGGATGAAGATAACTTTATTCTGATAGTTATATTGATATAGTTTCGGACAGTGCCTAAGGTATTAGGGGCTGTGACACACCGAACCACCATCAAACCTAGCGTCAACCAAGGGTGACTTCTCGTCTCCTGTTGCCTCATGTCTTCTGGGGAAAATTGCACCCGAACAAATCGCAAAAACTACAGCAGGCAGGAGTTGGCAGTCGTCTGTATATCTGTATTGGTAAGTTCCAAATCACATGCTACTGCGCTGAATTGTATGTCAAAGTAGTATGCCACCTACCAGTATCAACATGGGGGCAGACTACTTTTGGCGTACTATTTAGTGAGCTATGTGGTTTGGGATGTAATCAAAAACTAGCCTAGCTACCATTTTCACGCTACTGTGAATCTTTTTAAACAATCTGCTAGGAATTTAAATGGTCTACTCGCTCTGCTTGGCCATTTTGTGCAAAAATAGATAGCTGACAAAAAGCGTTCGCCCCATCGCCTGGACATCGCTAGTTCGAGCCCCGACGATGCCACAGCTATCCATGGCCGGGAGTCCAAGAGAGCGTAATTGGCGCTGCTCTCTGGGTGGGAGGGATGGCGTTACACTTTCTCTCCTGTTGATCAAAAGCGGCACCAGCCAATCGTAAGCGTGTGTGAGCTCATGCATACGGAAGAGGGCAGTTGGTGTTGCAAGATGCGGTGGTAGGCATCATGTGTCTCGGAGGAAACACGTTAGCCTTCGCTCTCCCCCGGTTGGTGTCTGTCGTGCGATAGGAGAGAATTAGCTAGTGGGTGGGAATTGGCCATGACTAAATGGGGTACAAATTAAATAAAAAAAATTAAATAATATATAGCTACAGCAGATACAAACGGGGGACAAATTAAAGGAAAGACATGAATAAATAAATGGAGAGTGCAGATGCTTCCAGGCAGATGTACTGCATGACACAATTAAGCAATTAACATCCTACCATGCTCGGTGTCATTTATAAAAATGCTGAGCAGGCCCAGTGTGCTCCCAAGTGTGTCGTTTCCTTGCTTTGCTAGCTACGGTTTCTCTTCTCCTGCACCGATTGGTCAGAGAGCGCTTTTTCCAGCCGGGCTCAGATGCTGATTTAATGGTCACTGACGGGAGCCGACAAAGGCCAAGTAGTGCCAACGGTGCGGGACACCCCCTAAAAATTTAGATGGTCGACAGTCAGCTTGGTGCATCAGGGCCCAGGTAGTGGTGCGTTACCTGACGTAGACGCTTGTTGGAAGTGGCCTGTGTGGGCTTCCTTAGATTACTGCAGAAGGTCTGCAGGCATTTCATCCAGTCCTGTGAATTTTCAAAGAGTGTGGCTTAGAGTCAACATTAATGTCAGGTGACAGAAGGAAGAAAGTTTCGTTTTCTCACATACCTGGGCCTGCTCAGGTGCGTCTCCCGCAAAGTAGAAAATGCACTGCTCCTCACTAAAGTGCTGAATCACAATCTGGAAACAGTTTGGCCTGCACAACAGCAAACAATACTGCAATATACCACTTGGCCCAATGAGTTATAGGACTACCGATTATGGCACATGATGCCCAAGAGCTTTGTAAACTGCACTATGAGACAGCAGGTGCTGGTTACCTGCCAAACAGACTGTCGTGCACACAGTACACCGAGGACACACTGAGGTCGATCAGCCCTTTGGGTTTGGTGGCTCGTTTTTCACTCTCAAAGTAGATGAGTTGAGCGTCGTTGCCCTCCAGGATGAAGTACAGATTCTTCCAGCGCTTTCCTTTGCCTAAATTTGAACAGGGGAAAAAAATATGCAAGCAGAGTACCATGTTGAATTACATGTTACATACGAAGTACAGAGGACTGCAAAATATTTTGTGTGCAGACCGTCATGTATTGACTGATGAATAATGGCCTTCTACATACAATACAGGTATATTGGTGCAGCGCTGGAGTCATTTCATATATACATTGCAAGAATGTTGGTCCCTCTAGTTTCTACACCCCTGCAAGAGCGCGGTGTTGTTTTAATTGATCTAAACTGGTCGGTTTATGCATCATTTCCAAGTTGTGCTTCCTTTTTTAAAAACACAGGTCAGGGCCCTACTAGGCGCATGTGTCATGATCAAACAGGCCATGCAAATTCCACCAAGTAACACCGCTCACGTTTCTACAGAGTCCCCTTTATCTTTTTTCTCCCACTGAGCAAGAGTAGAAATTGAACACAAATGGATTTTAGTGTTTCGAGCCGAAGCGAATACAAATAATGACGTTGTTGTTCAGTACCTTTGTTAATAAGGAGGTATCCTTTCTTGACAATGTTTTTGTAGAACGCATCTTTTGTTTTTCGCCGAATAGTGTTGTAAATCTCTCTGCCGTCGACGGAGTCGGAGAGTACTTGTTCTGGTTGCTTTAAAAATATATAAAAATAATAATAAATAAATAAATAAAACACAGACAAGAGTGATACTGAATACACCATCAAAATAATATGTAGCTACAAGAGACAGTAGTTCCGATTTCACATACCTGGACTGAAACTGGATCCTTCAGGTTATATCCTTCTACAATCTGCTCTTTTCTGTAATGCTCGATGATATCATCGACACTGCCAAGAAACGCATTGTGGGGGAAAAAATCATTCAAGACCACAATGGATTATCTGTCTGCGATTTCCATTACAAAAAGTGCTCTTCTTCCTCCAGAACAGATAAACAAATTAATTATTATTACTATTATTATTAAATAATCCCAATAATCCTTGGGATTCAAATTGAAGTCTCATCATTCTGAAGTTCAACAAAGGAAATTTGCCACACTTTTTACCATATCATTTATGCTTATGACCATTTCTGAGCCCACACAGTACATAGCTATAAATGTAATGCTTTATAATTGAAGCTTTATTACTCAATTTCATTCAGCTTGACCAGAGCAGGTAACGCAGTATCCTACAGCATGGGTGAAATGTTAATCAGAAATCCTGAACCGGTACATTAAAGTGCCCCTTTTTTTAATGCTTATTTTACTTTCAGCTACCAGCTCTGATAAATCCAATGTTGAATGTATTACTTTACTGTTGGCTCGAACACGTTTACTACATAAACTACTCATCTTCACTTAAATATATTAAAGGACCATTCTTTGGCATCTTTAGAATCCAAATTTGGGTCACAGCAATACGACGACCCTTTTAGCCAGTTGCTCCATTCTGGTATTAACGAATTTTAAGTGACAACGTGTATATGCTTTATGAAAATACATTTTCAGATTGTTCCATAACTGGCCATCGCTGTTCTACACAAATACTTGACACACTTCTACACTTAGCGTACAGGGAACAATACGGAGCATACTTTACCAAAAATCAGTTTTCATTTCAATTATACCAATGAACAAATGAAGGTTCTTAGATCATCACCCCAATTACAAGAGTGACGAACAGGTAAATATTCTGTCTTTACATACATCTCCTGCAGATCTCTGGTGTGCTGCCTGTTAGGCAAGACATTAAATATGAATGAGCAGGGGGGTTCCCGGTAAAAGTAAAAAAGAGCCTACAGGGGTGACTGTCTGCCCTCAGGCTTTGCCACTGCACTTTAAAACCATAGCCTCCAGACATACCTGTTGTAATACCTGCCACCCATCATGTACTGGTTGTTGGGGGTGGGGCAGATCTTGAACCTTTGGATGTTCTCGTTGGTGCGGAAGAAAAGCGAGTAGTCTCCTGGTGTGTTGTCAGACGGCCGCACCAGAAAGCTGCACACCTGGCCCACTAGTGGGGGAAATGGAGAAAAGCACAATGTTTCACATGCATCCCTCATAATGCTATAAAAACAGTTAAGAGGCAAACAATACATAATAAAAAAGTTCATTATTCTGAAGGACTTATTCTGATTCAACAAAGGAAATCTGCCACACTTTTTGCACAAGATAATCTTTTATGACTACGATGCAATTTCTGCGCCCACGCAGTACAGAGCCGTAAATGCGATGCTTTATACTAAAAGCTTTATTACTCAATTTCATTCAGCTTGATCAGAGCAGGTAACGCAGTATCCTACAGCATGGATTAATTGTTTAGCAAAAGTGCTAATGAAATAAAATGCTAAATCCATACATTGAAGTGGCCTGTTATTTAGGCTTAGTTTCCCTTTAGCTACTGGCTCTATAGTGTAGCTTCCAATACAATTGTATAGAAACGTGATTGCATGTGTGCATCAAGTAGATGTTAAAATATATATACCAGTCATCAACCGATTGTATGCGTCTTGTTTGCTGATTTTCCCATGGTACCAGCTACAAAGACAGAGGGAACATGAAAAGGAAGGAATAAATGACGCAACCAAGGCAGAAGGCAGCATTAGTGCATGTGACTCAGTTCTGTATCAAGGTGGATTACTCAGTTCATGACACATCTCATCTCAAGAAAACAATCAAAGGCTCCTGGCAGTCTTTCTTAACCAATAACATTCTCTGGTCAGATTTATGGTCTGTGGCTACATGTCTCATGCAAACACACACACACATGCATATGTAGCAAAGCATTTGACAAATACTTCTTCTGACAACGTCTCGTTTACCTCGACTAACGCAAATTAAAATCTAATCAGCAACAGAAAAACGCCGCTATTATTCGATGGAGCAATTTTACAAAACCAAATAAGCAATAATTACTGCCATTTCAATCAGTGTAGAAAATCTGATGCTGCTTAAAAGGTCAAGCATTAAATGTCCTCTCTTCCTGTAAAAGGCTAAGCTAAAAGTAAGTCGGAGAGAGAATTAATTAAAACAAAGTGGCCTCTTCATGAACGCTAGATTGTACAAGTAGGCCATGGGTGTTCATTTCCCCCTTAAACAATGTTCCCTAAATAAACTGAGAGACTGATTTTATCACATTAATTCTGCAGCCTTCTCACAATATGAGACAACATAAAACATGGTGGAGGCTTACATTTTGCCCTCGTGGGGATCCTCCTCTCGTCCCTGGAAACAAAGTCAGTCATTAATCACAATAAGTACCACTTCAGAAGACAACAGTACTAAAGCGAGTGACCTAGTCTTTGTAAGTGCTCTTACAATCAGTGTAAAGAGGATAATATGAGACAACTCTGAAGAGTATTGTTAGGTGAGAGAGGGTGAGAGAGAGAGGGGGGGGGGGCTGGAACTCACCACCTCCTCCACCAAATCGTCCACTATAAGACCCTGTTCCTCCGTTCGCACGTTGGTCACCCACATCCAGCCGTCTTCAAGTTCATTGTGAACAATAAACATGTCTCCTTTGAGGAAACTGACACACATAGATGAAGCAGTTCATAAATGACCACAATAGACAATTTCAGCTGGTGATGGGCACAAGATGTCGACTAATCGAATCATTCAGCCACCTAATCAATTCGTAAAACATTACTCGAAATTCGCTCATTTATTTACTTTGGCCTAACATTAAACAGAGTAAATGTTGAGCAAATGTTGTTCAGATGACACAAAAATACAACAAAAATACTTTGCACTACAAGAGACTATCTCTTAGCAAGGCAATAGTTATGCACTTGCTACGTCTGTACCCGAATGCGTTTTCTCTATAGCAGCTTCGTCTCTCATCAGAGCATGTCGATTAGGGCTGTCCGAACAAATTTCACCGCTAAATGACTTGTTCTTTGTAGTAGGAAAAGGGCTCTGAATAAATGCAAGTCATTTATGGCATACTTTATTTTCACACACACATATATATATATATATAATTTTATTTTTTTACATTATATGCGTCACTCTTCCAATTAAATTTAAAAACGAACAATGTGTCCTAAAAGTGATATAGTATGCAAGTAGTTCATTTCCAACAAGCACTTATGGGAGTTACTCTTTTGTTGTAGCTGAATCTCAAATGGTGTTCTACTGGGCATATAGTGCACCTCAGCCAAACCGTGCTTTGGAGGGGCTTAAATAAAATTTTTTTTTAACCCTGTGTAAAAAAAACAACAAAAAGAAACCAAACAGTACAGTGGGTAAATAAATCTGAAATATTAAAGTTTATGATAAAATGATGATTCTGCCACCTCGTGATCATCTTTGCTTAAGAAGGTCACAATTTTCATCCGTTTGTGGCAAAATAAAATTACAGGCTTGTTAAATGCTTGATTTCAATCAAATCTAAAATGTATTCAATCAGCTGCCTATTTTGACCACTTGGCCTAAAAGGCAAACGTTATGTTTGTTATTAAATTGGTGCTGATGGGTAAAGCAAAAATAATTTCACTCCCACGTAAGACTGTTTTAAATAATCGATTACTTGTTCTTTGCGTGCTCGAGTGCTCAAATACAAAATTACTAGTTTGATGGGAACGTCTGGCGTATTATTTTAAAATGTCAAAAGATGAGCAGTGTGTTATGTTATGTGTGGTGTTTTATGTTAAGTGACAGGGCAAGATTGTTTATAACTCAACTCTGAGCTCCTAACAAGTATTCATGAGAGAGTATATACCTGATCTCATCTGTATCTGGCACTTTGGTATATGGAAGGATGGCCCTCACTCTTCTCCTGTCCTCCACAGGCTGGGGGAAACACACGCAAACCTCAAATCAGCATAAATCTATTGAAACGCAGGTCCTTAAAAAAAAAACACCAGCAGCTGAGTCTTAAAACTTTGTAAAGAAATGACTACGGGTGAAAAATGGCTATCGTACTATTACCTGATGACTTTTTTCATATGGCAAGCTCTAGAGTAGTTTGCCATTTTTATACACTGATGAAGTTAGGTAAACATAAGATTATTTTCTGTTTCTCTCATCTGTGCTATACGACGGAGCTGTGTAAATTCTGAGAAACATTTCCTGTAGCCCTGTAACTAGATGCTGAGTTAGCAGTATTACCTCTGGTGGAGCCACTGGTGATAGCAGCTTTTCCCCTTTCAGTAGGCAAGACACATAGCTGTAATAACCAATGAGGTCTGACAGGGATGAGAAACGCCTCCCACCGATGTAATAATCCCCACACATGGCAATGATCCTGGAACACAAACACACACAGCTCAAACTGTCACCGGTTTTCTTTACACATCAGCCATGTGAGGATTCAAATGATGTACATCATAACAATAATATCAATTCAAACTGTTTCTCAAATACAGGATTTTTCCTTACAAGCACATCTAAGACTACAGGTTTCAGACTGTATATGCAAAGTTACCTCCTAATCTTTAACACCAAAAGGCCAAGCTTTAGTAATTTGCCACTTCAAAATGTCAAAGTGCTGGTATGAAAACAATTATTAATTCGGCTGCAGAGGTGGGTGTCTGTTCATGTGAAAGCTAACACGTTCCTTTTTAAAAAAAAATTTTTTAGGTCCACCTACGCTGTCTCCCCGCAGTTACCACTCAAACAAAAACAGACACAAGTACCTCTTAAAAGCCAACTTTAATAAGTCCTGAATTAAAATTACAGCTTGGTGTCAGCTAAGAACAAAAATGTTACCATTTCAAAATATTTACAAGGCAAAAATTTGGCACATTTGAATGCAAAGCTAAATGACTCTTGCTTGATGTACGACCTTCTGATTAGTGGCCCAGAGCCCGAACCACTGATCCACCACAGGATGAATTAATAGTGTAGTGCTCCTGCTAATCTGCTAATGCTCCAGGGCAGTGGTGGCTCAGTGGTTAGAGCACTGGGCTACTGATCAGAAGGTCGTGGGTTCAAGCCTCAGCACCGCCAAGCTCCCACTGTTGAGCAAGGCCCTTAACCCTCCCTGCTCCAGGGGCGCTGTATCATAGCTGACTCTGCGCTCTGACCCCAGCTTGCCAACATGCTGGGATATGCGAAGAATTAATTTCACTGTACTTGTATATGTGACAAATAGCATTCTATTCTATTCTAACGTTTGCTCTGTCTGTGGCAGGGTAAAATTACAGCAATGAAATTTGAATGCATATTTTAAGGAAAGCTGGCGTTGACCTAAATTGTAACAGCTTTAGCTAGAATTTAGTTCTAGCATCAGTCATCATTATGGCAGGTAGACCGGGGTAATTTCCCCATCGTTCCATTCAGTTCTGTGGTGAAAGGAATTTCGTCAGGCTCACCTGAAGTGGTTGACCACATTGGTCATGCTGAGGAAGGACAGCACGAAGGAGCCAGGCCTCCGGTCGCTTTCTCTGATCAGGTAGCTGCCCGGCGTCCTGGCCTGGCGCAGCCGCTCCTCTGCAATGGTTCGGTCCAGCTTCCCATGGTACCATCTAATGCAAAAGAAAAGGCTAGTATTAAGGGCTGGATATTACTGTTGAAGGTTTGATTTTATTAATGGCTCCATTTGCTCTGACAACAATTAGTCCTGTGTTCCCACCCCCCATCTTGGGCCATATTACCCTTACGCATTGTGCCAGCTGGTCCTTGGAGAATAGAATAATTAACTTCTTTACTCTGGAGTACCCAAATATGACAAACAATTCAGATGCACATTTTGAATCTTCAGCGCAACATGGGGCGCATCAAGCACCATGACTTGGGATGGAACTGTCCAAATATATCGCAAGTGAAATTTTGCTCGAAGAAAGTGGCTCAGCATTGCATAAAATATCAAGAAAGTTTTTACACCACAGCCCAGGCTACACTATAAATTAAAGAGTAGCTTTTCGAACACTGGTTAAAATTTCAGTGGATTACGGTTTCTGTGAAAGCAGATCAAAATGAACACATTTCTTGTTTGGCATCCTTCAAGATTTGTAAAGGGTAAAGAACAGGAAAAGAAAGAAAAAAAAGCACGAGAAAGAGTGCAACACAGCTAGAGCAAGACAGACAGAGTAAGAGAAAATGCAAGACAGAAAGAAAAAAAAGAAAAAGAAAAAGGTGACGGGTGTCATGCTGTGCAAGCGGTTTTCAGTTAGAGCTTAAAGAACCATGTCGTCTCTGGTTTATATGAGCAAGACTGTCTAGACTGATGAGTTGGACAAAAGGCTGATGGTGCAGCATCAGTATGGGCTGAATATTAGCACTGAGCTGATGATGAATTACCCATGTTCTTTATAAGCGAACACACTTGTGGCTTTGTGTTTCATTGCTCCCAGTATTTAAACTTAAGATCAACATTGGGTCCTCTCTGCGGTTTATTTTTACAACAGCACTGAACCTGATTAATGTGATCTATTATTATCTATGCTTTACTGCTTACGCCTAAATGTAATTAATCTAAAAACACTGGCAGATACCGATATGGATATATTCATCATCAATGCCTGTCCACAATTTGTACATACCAAAAAATAAGATGAACGTTCTCGACTTTAAATACGTGTGGGTGAAGTAATGTGTGTCTCGTGTGTAGAGGAAGTGGAGCACATGTGGTGGTGGGCGAATATAAATGTTCGACGCAGTCATGTGTGTGTTAGCAAGCTGAGAAAGGAAGGTCGTGCGTTTTCAGTATCTGGTCTGCACAGATACTGAAAACACCACGAAAAGCGCCAGATTTTTTCGCACTTTGGCATCTTTTGCAATGTGAGGAACCAAAAATGATATACAACGCAGAAATGCTCTGTAGGAAGAGAAGAAAAAAAACAACACACAGGACATTTCTTCATACAGAAAATTTGTGCTCTGAATAAATGATTTGGTTTAAAGATAAAAGGAGGGTAACCAATTTATGATATCATACCAACATGTGATTCAAACAAAAGTCATTTTGAATTTTAATTTTTTAAGTCAATTTGATGCTCTAAGTATTCATCTCCAATCAGCTTCCCCAACAGATTTTAAAAGGGAGCAAATGAAGTGAGTTGTAGCTTTCAGACAGTCCCTATTCCAAAAGATTTATATCAGTAAGACCGGCCTCCATGCAGCTTTTTATAGGGTAAAAATGCTCAGGCAGCAGCAGAAGGGTCCCTAGGAATTCACTTGCAGCAATTTTCTGCATAAAAATGACATCAGCTATTATCACCTATGAGCAGACCATCTTACATGTTCTATTAAAGTCATGATTACAGGCATGTGGTAAAAAGATTGCAGCTGTAATGTTATTACATTTCAAAAGTTGCAGGCATACAGTCTATTAATGTCTGAGGGCTGAGTACTTTAGTGATGCATCTAGATGTTGTGAAATTAACAAGAGACTTTCACAGGCACAGGGTTATCACAGTTCAAGCATTAGCTAGGCTTGGCTCTTTAACCAAACAGGGTGCAAACTTTTCGTTTCCTCACAGCTCTTGAAGTAAATTTCTTGGCTTATTGCTGAGGAAGAGTAACATAAAAAAGGGGCAAACAGACCCTTCTGCAGCTTGAAAAAGCATACACTAGTCTAACTTTCATCACCCAGAGGAATGCCTGATCATGTCCGAGCATGAAATGTGGCAACGCGTAGCAACAATGAAAACAGAGCTGCAGATATAGATACATAATATCATAGTCGGATCATATTTCTTATTGAATACGCTAATTAGGTCAAAGTGATGCATTTATCCACTTAATCTGCTATACGTCACGCTAATCTGCATGGTCCATACGCTCTTGCTGTCCTACATTGCAGAGTGTGTCCACAAGAACGTGTGTGTACGGGCTGCGAGATCCACATGAAGATATTAGGCTAATAAATATCCGAGTAACAAAAACATTGAATAGTTTCAGGCCCATGTCTGACAGGAGTCATGCCCTTTAACACACAACATAAGCACACAAAGCACACTTTAAGTCTTTAAGAGGTAATAATGTGACGATAGCAGCTTTAAAAAATTCAATTGGCAGTAGAGGAAGTCATTTTGAACATCAAACAAACAATGTGATAAGCTGCATACCTCTTCATTAGATTAACTTCCACAGGAAGAAAACATTATGAGAAAGCTGAGGCTTTTGTAGAGATTAAGCCCTGGTTACTTTTGTTGTACATATACACCAGTGTTCAAAAGTTTGGTATCGCATGGCATATTTTATGAACAATCATTATTCCATTCACTAAACTACTGTACAATGTAGTAGATCTAATATAAACCACACACCTAAAGGTCTTTTTTTGGGAAAAAGTTATTTGAAAATAATTGAAAAGGTTTATTAACTGATATTAAATAATAAATAATATACTGGAATTATCTATGTATAGTAATTTCTTCTTTAAGTCTCCACTTCAAGATTTAATCACCGCTTTCCAAAAAAATAGGCATTCTGGATATACATTTTTATATTAACATCACTCTTGATGCTATAAAACATTGATAGTCATTTTGAAGTCATCATTCCGAACCCATAATATTTTACAGCTTTCTACAAATGATTTGAAATCTAAAGTACATAACACTAGAATCATATTACACTCATTTTATAGATGTATCTCAAACAAAATAGAGTTTGTATTACTGAAAACATTCAAAGCGATTCCAAACTTTTCAATGGTAGTGTAATCCGAAGTACATATTCTGAATGCTGTGAACCTTATATTGTCAGATGAAACCCAAGAGTAAAAACAGAAATCTTCCAGATTAGAAATCTTTTTAAGTTGAGGTGGAAGAAACTTCAAGAAGAGGTAATTTTGAAACACGTTAAATTCAGTCAGGCAATTCATTCTTGCCAAAACATTCAAACAGTTCTGTATGGTGTGTTACACAACTCTAAGCGACTGATCAATCAATTTGGAAAACATTTACTGTCAGCAATTGCTTCGAAAGATGAAGTGGCAAAGGAGGCAACTACTTTTTGATATGACACATTGGGTGATGCTTTGCTTTCTTCAAATTATAAATTCATGTGCTGCATATTTTTTCACATGATAAATGTATGGAGACTTGACAATGAGGGTACTTTCACCACTTTTCCATATTTTCAGTCGTCTTGTACATCGTTTTTCCCAGGCCGTGAACTTCTGGCAGACCCTGGTGATGAATGACGAGCACACAGAGAGACGCTATCTGCTCTACTTCCTGCTGAGTTGGGGACTTCCTGCCCTGGTCATCATTATTCTTGTCATGGTGTTGCTGGGAGGTTACGGCTTGAGCATTCATGATGTCTATGGACTGGTACATGGAGATCTGTGAGTGTACATGCACATACAGTCTAAAGCCAAGAACTGTTTTTATTTCATCGCTTATAAAAAAAATTATAAATATGAACTACAATACAATAATATGTATTGTATTAATTTTTTGTTCAATTATTTTCTTCAAAGAAGATTACACCGGTCTTTGCTAATATAAGTTTTAAAAAAAGTTATAATTTACAGGAAGCAGTAGCAATGATAATGAATAATACATAGAAGACCATATTATTAATTCAATATCAGGCGTTATTCTTTAAAAGATGCCAACAGTTAACACTGTGTCAGGACCATAAATGTGTAAGCAATGAAATTAAATACATAGCATCACAACAATTTTAAAGCACAAAGTAAATAGTGTATTAACAGGATATTCAGATATTTTGATATAATTACAATTTCTTTTGTCTTTTTTTTTAAATAATGTATTTCTGAATAATACGCATCAGCTGAACAAAATGTTTAGAATGCTCCTTTGATAATTGATTAAATAAATCCACTCTTGGCAGTGGACTCTTTTGGACTGACACCTGCCTCCACACACACACACACAAACACACGTATGCTGTGGGCAGATGTTCTTTCTCAACCTTAAATGGGAAGATTAATGTCACTTATCCTGCCTGGCAGAATAAGTACTTTTCTTGTTTGTGCAAGTGCCCAACCCAGTGTGGGTGGAGGTGGGTTTTGCTGTTTGTAAGTAGCGGAAGCGGGGCTATTTTTAGTTTCTCTGTGGTTATTAGGTCACAATCTATGACTGTGCATTCATTCAGTCTCACACCCGCCTAAGCTCAGGTGATAGTGAAGGGCTTTAGTTTCTCTCTCCTCCCTCTTTCTGAGCGACATTTCTGCGGTCTCCAGGGTGGCTACACTCCCGGCCTTTGCCGGAAAGGTAAATGTCTCTCTCTTGGAGAGGCAAACAAGTAATGTCATCTCACCTCATCTTACAAGGCTTTCCAGTTCTCGCTTCTTCACAGGGAAGCAAGTTTTGAGGACTCGCCTGTGTTGTCAGAGAGGGAGCTATGTACCAAGTCTCAAAGGAGCTTAATCAGAGAAACATGTTTGTTTTAACACTCTCATGAAAAAAGAAAAACAGGCGTGATGCTACCACAGCTGTTGATATTTTGTCTATGACAGTAGTAGGGACTTTGTTAATGCTTTGTGTAAGCAAAGTGTAGTAGTGCTCTCATTAGCTGGCTTTGTGATTATTATGTATTAGATATCAGTCATTAAAAAAAAATAATAATAATTTAAACCTAGGCAGTTAAAACCTTATCAGGAGACTCTCCCACATCGCAAGATCATCCTTCCTTGAAATAATAAACAGTTTTCTTGCACTGATCCAATCAGTCTAGTAACCACAGAGAGAGCAATTGGATTTTACATTTTGTTTTAAGTATTCAAAAATGGTGCTCTAAATCCTTAGGTATACTTTCAAATGTAACATTTAAGTGTATGAATATATTTTTTTAAAACAACCAGCTGTAACGTGTACCGCATGGGAGAAGAGACAGGACGCAAGTGCGGATATTCGGTGTGTTTGTTTATTTTAGGGTTAATCGATAAATCATTGTCATAATCCATAGCA
>JAOUQW010000026.1:7740363-7755039 GCA_028565825.1 Olivaichthys viedmensis | reverse complement strand
TTGATCACCGCTTTCCAAAAAAAGAGGCATTCTGGGTATTAATGTTTATATTAACATCACTCTTGATGCTATAAAACATTGATAGTCATTTTCTGAACCCATAATTTACAGCTTTCTACAAATTATTTAAAACCCAAGTACATAACACTAGAATCATATTACACTCATTTTATAGATGGATCTCAAACAAAATAGAGTTTATATCACTGAAAACATTGATTCCAAACTTTTGAACGCTAGTGTAGACTTAAGCCTACATCTGATAGCAAACATTTGCAGTATTGAGCTTAAAGGGAGTAACAGGAAACATGTTGGGTTGGACAAACTACGCTTTTACAGTCTGTGTGTGCGCAATTACACTCAACTGTTTGCCACCCCTTATTGACATGCATACGTCATATCTGTGACCATTTTCCGTCCTCAGTGTAAGGAAGTTGGCTGATATGCACAGTGTGATGGACAACTTGAACAATGAACTTGCAGGACAGTAAGCTTCTTGCTGAACTTTTATTTTATTCTTTGATGAACCACCGATTTAGGCTGTCGGGTTCTCTGTAAGGTTTGAAAAATTCATTTTATTTATTTTAGAAATATAGGCTTATGTTTGAAGACGAAAAAAAACATGACCTACTAATCGCAAGAGATCGATGGATTTCAAGTCACCCAAACTTATCGAGGGATTGGAACCAGAGGGGCGTCAAGTGTACATTATGGGCCAAAAAAAATAAAAGTTACACTTCAAATAAATTAAAAAAAGGTGTTAATGAGATCCAGTATCTTAATGACATCTAGTGCCAAAATAAAATATTAACAGTGGTGGACAAATCACAAGTCTGAGTGCCCAGGACGAGCAGATTACGTGTCCGGGCTATTCGTTTTTCATTCGTAGTTGCCTGGGGGACAAATACGTTCAGAAGGCTGCTGATGTAGCGGTCTCCAGCGTTTCCCCCGTCCTACAACCAGAGAAAGAAAAAAGCCCTGCTCCCTATTGACCATTGCAAAACCAAATGCTTAATTCATGCATGTTTAAACCTAACACGCTCCAGACAGTTTATATATTTCATGGTGGTGCAACATACTTAGATGCTGTAAGTGTAGTGTGCTACTCGTCCCCCAATCCTGCCACCTGCTAAGCTACACACATTGATGCACACTGGCTGCTGGTAGGAACTCTTTACTAGTTTAGATAACTTAACTGATGCAAAACTCATAACTCTTATGCTAGTACAACGCACAGTCACCTCGCAGTTAAACACAACAGATCAATTGAAAATTAAGACTTCAGCCGAAAGTCTTGCATGTACTTTACATGAGATGCGAAGGAAATAACACCACAGCTTACAGCCAAAATAATAGCCACAGACTTGCAGAGACATTATAAGGAGAGGAAAAGGACTATGGCTACAGAGTCGTCCCCCTCATTTATCTAACTAGTCATACTTTGGAGTTAAATTACGTTCACTACCACTTTTTATCCTAGTTAATTACATTTACGGGCAGCCAAAACATGAGACTGGGCAAGCACACTGGAGCTTTTACTCGCCGAGTGGGCTAGCTAATGAATTTATGATTTGTCCAAACGCTGATGAATATTCAGCCATTTTAAATAAATTATCAAAACTTTAAATGATCTGATATTGTCAGTTATTGTGTGTTCTACCCATTCAAAAATGTTATTAGACAACACTCAAAGGCACAGAAGCACACTTGCATATTAAAAGATGATGGGCTCTCATATTTTATGATGCTAACATTTGCCCGTCACACGAACTCTGATTTTTCAGTGAGATTTTCAGCTCCTCCGTTTCTTAAAAGAATGCTGCAAAACCGCTGCAGTGGCAATTTTCACGCTTTGACCAGACTTTAAATTAATTATCCAAAAAAATATTTAAAATCATATATTTAAATACATTTTTAGGATGACTTTACCAGTTTAAAAACCACAGGATTTCTAAATAACTATTTTCAGACCCAAATATCATCTCGGTTTTAGTTCTTCACCCAAAAAACAATCGCTAAGCTAATATGGACATTGGAACAGGATTTTATCAAGATGCCCGTAAATCAGTGCAATATTTCTCTTCCTCTCCCTTTCCAAGCTTCAAGCTTGGGGTATTGAAAACAGGACATGACTCCTTTTTTTGGTTTGTCCACAGCAGCCATCCTGGGAAGAAAAAAAAAAAAAAAAAAAAAAAAAAAAAGAAAAGACCTTTCAATTTACAAGGCTACATCTCAGAGGAAGCAAGGGCAATCCGGGCTTGTTGAGACTTGATTGAGGGGTCGCTCCCTCACTCCTCCTCCCTCTCTCTTTTCCATCTTACATACATATTTCTCTTCCCTGATGGATCCTATTCACCTAAAAAAAAAATTTTTTTAAATGCATCTCCAAAGACATCCAGTCAGTGCTCATTAGCATCAACGTGTAAGCACACTGTACCACTTGACATTAGAAATGCGCTTATACCACACGCCAGCTGTCATCAATCTGAACCCATCTCACATTCAGGGTGAGGATTTAAAGGACTTCAGCTTCAGGTACAAACTCCCACATCAAGTGTCACTAAGGAGCGTTTGGCAATTTGCAGTATAGTTACTGGCAATGCAACAGAAACCTTAAAAAACTTCTCTGCAACAGCAACCATATGTTAGTGTCCTAAACTAGCTGTCCATAGTTCTGGGACATAAACGTTTCTTCAACTCATGAATGGAGTTTTAAAAAACAATGTAGCATCTTGGAAACAGTAACAGTAGATATGCAGCACCAGAACTCATCACAAAAACCTGCAACACAGTGCATGGAAGAGAAACTAATACCTCAATAGCATGAAAAGCACAATTGAGATGTACAAGAACTGTTTAAAATTCCACACTAAACAAGGAAACATGCACTCAACTTTGATAATTAGGCAAAGCAGAGCACTGGTGTAAAAGCCCCCCCAAAAAACCCTAATATTTGATGACTGCTTATATAATGTATTGAGAAGACATTTCTCAACCAGGATGATCCAAAGCCCAATACAATAATTCACTGAAGTACTAGACTAGTTGAGTAGCAAAGAAAATATCACCAAAATAACAAAGGAATTCAAGAAACGAGCTGAGCATTCTCCATCCGACAGTGATGCAAACGACAGCTTTGTGTCCCACTTACACTGGATTCATCTTTTGCTGCATCCTTGCCTGTCCCGCTCTCTTTCGCTCACGGAGTAAAGCCGCTCGGCTGTTGAATCGCTGGCATCTGCCTTCCTCGTCTTACCGGACATAGCCGACACAACTCCAACACGATCCCTGGCATGATCCCTGGCATGATCCCATGAAGCTACGGCAGCACTAAGCTCATTACTCTGCTCTTCAGTACCGTGCAGCAGCTACATCTACATCCGCGATAACAAAGGAGGAGACTGAAGCTCGTGTGTGTAGTACAGCAAAATATAATGTAAAGAAGGATCCACATAGGCATCATTTGCTCTCAACAACTGTAGAAGTTTCCATCAGCAATGTCCATATCATCGCTATGAAGGCAGTCAAGAAAAAAAAAAAAAAAGGCAAGAGTGAGCAAGAACAGGCTCGGGGTGGAGAGCAGACACTGTGTGTAAGGAAGGAGCAACTATGCAGTGGTAACTGTGTGCGAGACTGGCTTAACCACCCACTCCCTCACGACCATTTGTGGATGGACCACTTCTAGGGACAAGCAGACTTGTCAATTAGTGCGGTCGACGAGCAAGTATTTACCTCGTTGCCTGGGATAACTCGGGCATCTTTCCAAGGTTTCCATGCTGGAAAAAGGTAGAGTGGAGGAAGCATGCAGGAACAGCTGGGAATCAGCTTTGTTTTTAATTCACACATGACAAAGTGTCATAACGCGTTAGCTTCAGGGACAGCAAGAGTGGCAGCACATGAGCACTGAACGCTCATGTACAGATGGAGGGCTAAAATCCCATCTTTAATGAGCAGTTACTATAGAGCAGAAGCAGAACCTGGGAATGTTGTACATTTAAACCGGCATAAAATGCATGAATCTGAGCTTTTACCCATTTCGGAAAAAGAAACCTATAAACAGCCATTATTTGAACATATACTTTATTTGAGTATACTAGCATTACGTACAGGTTTTCCATACAGGACAACTAGAAACTGAAAAACAGCCTAATAAAAAAATGTTACATATTTTATAGTAGCCTTCAGCAAGATGAGCTTACAGGTCACCATTTTTTTTAATAAATGGGTCACACAAACATATCCAGTAGCACATCTGCATGCACTTCTGGGACAGAGTCGTAAGCGAAGATACAGCAAATGTCAGGAAAGTTTGCTCTTCTCGTTCAGTGTAACAATGGTGAGAGGAATTCCTAGTGAGAGGAACCTTGAAAAGCATAAATAAATGTTATGCATCACTGAAAGTTCTGAGTACACACCTGTGTACAGGAGGATGGTGGTGTGCAAATCAGCTATCCAGTACATCATGACCATTTCCTTTTATGAGGCTGACCAATACAAGATGATTTCTACAGCTCACGATGAACCGAGACGTCCAGCCTACATACACCCCGTCACTGTAGACTGTGGAAGTTTTGGCGTGAAAACCAAGAATGAATTTTAGACTTGACCGGAGGAAACAAGAGAACTGCGTGGCTAGGTTTGCTTTCAAACAGAATACACAGAGGTTTTCATTGCCAAGGTGCATGACCTTTACTCCTTGAAAAAGCATGCAGAATCCATCTCCACATCTGGGCTCCATCAAACTTATCTTATACATGTCCTATTGACAAGGTGCTGGACAACGCTGGCACTTTCTCCCTAATTGGAAGGCAACTGTCTATACTAATGTCTACAAAGGAAGGTAGATAACCACTCCATAAGACTAAAAAAAACTAATACCAAGCGGCCAGTGTGCTGAAGGTGCATAACAAGATGTAGGATTCCTTATGACTGCATAGAAATGCCTTCTAAAGACTGGGCCCATAAGCACACTTAGCCCACAAGGAATTACAAAAACTACGAAACAAAAAAAAAGAAAAGCCCATCATAAGGCACACCCTTTGCCATTTAAGGAGTCCAAATTATTTCAACTATTACACATCCTGTGCCACTTGGCATTCGTGCTGGCTCCACATTTCTATAAAGCCAATTAATCAGCACGAGTGCTCAATTAACACTTCCTGGCAAGGGAAAGTTTCATGAGCAAACTGCATATTAAGCAAACACTAAATGCTACAGATCTTACAGTCTAACTGTTTTTCCCCATGGTCCCAATTTAAAGCGCTTATAATTCAAAATCCAATCTCTAATCTCTCTCATCTTTGTGGGGAAACGCAAAATCAACTGGCGCGCTGGTTGTTCAGCCTCTTTTGTCGTTTTCCATTTTGTCATGATTAAGCGACGAGGTGGTTAGCGGCTGTGAAATATTTATCCCACTGCTGTTTATGAATGAACCGCGTTGTACAGAGGCATGAATGATCGTGGCTTGTCTGGGGCGTGCTAAAAAGCAAAATGTTTAGTCACACATGCTGCAAACAAGAGACAAGAGACCCAATCCAACCTCAAAGGGTTCTCCAGACTGCACTAAGGAACAGGTTTGCGCATCCGAGAGCAAGTTCTCTTTATTCCACTGCCCTCCCTTACTGCAGCACAAATCCAAGTGAATCTGGTAATGCGCTGACTTATGATTGGATTAAGGAAAGACTAGTAGATGTCCAAGATTCATTTATAGGATCGAGTGGAGCGCCGAACTCCGGAAGATAACTTGGCTATTTTTGTCACTTATTACATGGAAAGCACAGCAATGTGTTAGACTCACTAAGGAAAAAGACCAGAGCCTATGCTACTGTTAATATTTCTGGCAAGAACCCTGCATAAAAGCTCATTATCCTATCTTAACTGCAGATGTTATGTACTCAAAATACTGAAAGCTAAACCAAAAAAAACACAGTATATGCCAAAATTTGACAGGCATTCCTTTAACCACAGATGAAAGCGCACTGCACAAATAACCTTTTATTGAGCGCTATCTGATTTAGAGCTAGACTTCCATGGCTACTCAAGTGTAGGATCATGGCGCACCTTTCGTTTTTAGTACGAGACCGAAGCCCAGCCCTCTCATTACTCACCACCATAGAGTATTTTAGTTCCGAGTCCTAATTCGGGTCACCAGTCTACAGCACAGGTACACGCATCTCGAGAGTGAATAACTGATACTCCTGAGTGCAGGAGAATAGTGCTGAGCAAACAGAATACACAGAGGTTTTCATTGACAAGGCGCAATAATGCCTATGAACTTTACTCCTTGAAAGGCATGACGGTACATTCATAAAGCTTTAATAAAACAATTTCAAACCATCATGGTTAACAGAGACATCCAGAGATGTTCACAGTGTCACTGCAGAGAGAAGAAATATTGGTGTGAAACTGATGAGCGTGTGCCTACATTCACTTTCCAACAAAACACACACATAGCCTTTATCCTCCCACAAGCCAGTGGTGGTGCTAGTGCCAGAGCTTTTCCACAGTTCTTCTCCAGCATCAAAATGCTGATGGTCTGGAAACAAGAACCAGTTACGTCAGGGTGGTGTCTTTTTATTTTATTTTATCGCCATAACTTGAGCAGCTCAAGTTATCTTCTTGACCACCAATTTAAAAAAAAAAGTTGTACACAGTTTAAAAGATTATTGTAGAAAAAAAAAACAATCTAACTAAAAACTGCAACCATGAAATCAATGAAAACCATTTTATCAGCAATTGAGCAAGCTCATGTATACAGAAAAGGCAGTTAGTGCTCTCCTCCAAACGTGTTTGGCTGCCCTATGACGTCACATGAGCAGCACCTCGAAAAAAAAAACCTCTTCAGGGTTTATATTCTTACGCCATGCATTATAAACCCCCACACCTGATTGCGTAATTGTTCAGCACTTAAACTAGTGGAAATGCAAGCTGTACATTGAAATACAGAGGTTTTCATTGAAAGAGTGCAATGATGCTTATGAATTTTATTCCTTGCTAGACATAGCAGACCAAAAACCCACCTCTACCTCGGCTACAATTTGGCATATACCTTCCTCAATCATTATCCATATGGAGAATTTGTCCTAGTAAAAATCTTTGACATGTTGGACTTTAATACAACCTTGTACAAGTGACTGAAATCAGGTCAACACTGAAATCAGTGCTACATATGATGGCATTTGTGGGCCACTAAAGAAATAAGTATAATAGCTAAAGTAAAATAATAGGCTACACTGTCTCTAACAAGTTGATGAACTGATTGTAAATGAAGTAAAACAAGACGGCACTGTTAAAAACAGGACACCGACACGCGTGGAAAGAAATACAAAAAGGAACAATATTTTACAATATGTACATTTAAATTAATGCCGAGTCTAAGACTATCTATGCAAACATGACTGGTCAGTGAGGTGCATCTCTGATATGGTTACTCATGTCAGTACTATTTCAGCCTGATAAACCACAAGCCTATGAAATCAAAAGGAAACATGATAGTGGTGCATTTTGTGAAACCTCTGCCTTTCTAATGTGTGAAAATATACAGTCTTTGGTGTTTAAATTCTACATCTATCAGCTATGTCAAGAGGAACTGAATCTTCACGAGCATAAAATTGTCACAAGATAGCAAGCTGACGTTAAACAAGTTAGTATTTAGTCACCACATGAGTCTTCAGCAATGATACAACACAGTCTTTTCACCACAGTTCTACAAAAGCATGAACTCCCAAGACGACGTGTTTCTAACCACAATGTCATACACAACTCTTGACAAATTACTCGCCATGTTCGTCTTCATGCACTTTTATCAATCAATCACTCAGCAGTCTAATTTGCAGGGTGCACTCTTAAAAAAACTAGTTAAGGACGACCCATTTTGTGTTACTTTTACAGCATGTTATCTTTAATACAGGCAGTGTGGTCAGAATTTGTGTGCGTTAATGCTTTGAAGTCTTAGGTTATTATTCAGTTATTCCTCTTAAAGCATGTTTGTTTGGTGACTACAATGAAACTAATAAAACATCATAGTATGTAGTTACAAGGGTGACGCGACATAAAATAGTAATAAAACAAGTGTGTTGCTCGTTATTTTTGAGATCGTATTAAAAAGATTGTAAAAAAAAAAAAAGAAAAGAAAAAGGGATTAATATTTTGGCTATTTTGATATGTTGCAAAAATGTATTTGTAAAACACAATTTGCTTACAAGATCTCTTATACAAATATGATTTATAAAAAATAATCACACGAACCCGTGCCAGCTGGTCTTTTAGCCTAAATTTCACTGTAACAAGCTAAGAAAAAAAGAAAAACAAAGGGTCAAATTCACATGTAGTTCAGGACAATTTATCATCAATTAATTTGATTCCTTATCAAGTTTACTTACAAAAGACAAACATCAAGTCGTTTGAAAGTTAGCATTCATTGATTTACATTAAGTTTGCTGAACAAAAGAAATCGGACCCCACTGCCTGTGTTGAGTATGACAACACCACTGTTGTTTTTAAGAGTGCACCCTGCACATCTGAACCTGAATTATGTGTTACACTATTTTAGGAAGGCATGGTTGCTTTGTATTTCTGAGAGGTAAATGAATCAGAACTCATAAGCATGAACGTCTAAGCTTTTGGGACCAAATATAAAAAGGTTAAGAGAGTTTTGCATCTCGGTTTTGCCGGCACTAGAGTCAGGGGGGCTCCACTGTGTGAAAGTGGGCCTGCATTATTCGGATGAATGGAGTGTGAAGCATATTGACCTCCAAACTATGCGCGACTGATCATTAATCTTAGGGTCAAATCTGATATTGTTCAGCATTTATTTATTTTTTTGTAAGTATTATTGCCGGGTTACTAAAACTTGCATAAAGACTGTTGATGTCAGGTGATTCTCCCCCCTAGTTAAGCCTCTCGTGTGGTAGATGTGCGCTTCCTTGGGCAGATGTTTCATTAGGTAGAGAGAGAGAGAGAGACAGAGAGAGGTAGAGAGAGGTCCTCGGGTCCTGAGGAAGATCTTTCATTAGTTGTGCAAGAAATATGATGAGAATGGGAAACATTCCTTACTGGTTAGTGGGTGGCGCGGAGAGAGAAAACACAGCCTCCTCTTCCTCGTACTCCGCGCCGTCCTGTTGGTCGCTCTCGTCCACACTACCGTGCGCTCCGGAACCGGGGAACAGCGGCGGAGGCGGAGGCGGAAGCGGCGGGAAAGCCGAAGGCCCGTCCGGAGCCGCCGAGCTGGGCGACGTGCGGCTCTCGGATCCCTCCGAGCCCGGGGAACAGCAGGCTCCGCCGGGTCCTGAGCTTGCCCCGGCTCGAGTGAGCTCTTCTCCGGGCACAGGGTACATCATCATGCTGCTGAGGCCGTCAGGGGACGGGGCGGACGGCGGCCGATAGCTCGGCGCAGCGGCTTGGCACAGCTCGTTAACCCGCACTCGAGTCGGTTTGGCATAAAACGGAAACTGGGTCGATTCGGGGCCTCGGCCATCCGACGCCACGGAGCTCCTGCCCTCGTTCCGCACCTCGGCGTCCATTAAAGAAGAGCCTGCTCTTTCTTCTTTTATCCCAAACGCTCGTCCCGTCTCTAAAGCGTCGCCCAAAACTTTCTCGGTAAACGCCGTACGCCTCCCGTTAGCGCGCTCGCGCTGGCTAGTCGCGCGACACACGACGGCTAGCTGGCTAGCTCGCTCGCTAGCTGACGGTGCACTCGCCGAGTTATGTCTTCATTGTTTCCCCGAGTTCTGAGTTTACACGGGGGGGAAAACGTGGACGAAGCCGAGATAGTATGGAATACAAACACCAAAAACAACGGACAATAATTAGTCCTCCGTGTTGCCGAAGCGCCAGGTTTTTTTTTTTTGCTAGCAGTCCACTTGAACGGGAATGTGTGGTTTTATTGTGTGTGTGTGTGTGTGTGTGTGTGTGTGCGCGCGCGCGCCAGGCTGCTGGCTGCTGCTGCTTTTTTTTTTTTTTTTTTTTTTTTTTTTTTTTTTTTTTTTTTTTTTTTTTCTCACTCCTTCCCCCAAAAAAAAAAAAAAAAGAACGCCCCCAGATGCTTTTTTTTTTTTTTTTTTTTTTTTTTGTGGGGTGTTATTTTTTTTCCAATCATTCCCCAAAAAAAAAAAAAAAAAAAGGGCCCCGAGCTGTTATCTGTTATCTGAACGCGGTCCGCAAATGCCTTCTAGTATCCACGACTCTTCTCTCTCTCTCTCCACGTCCACTCGGCGAACACGTTGTGGCCGTTTCTTTTTGCGAAAGTTTATCCTTTCTTTCGAGATTAGTGCACCGCTGGAACATTTACCACAGCTGCTCCCAGTCCCACTCCTTTCCCTGCGCGTGCCCGTGCGCCCCGTGCGCCCCGCGCGCAGACCAGCTCAGCAGCGCGCCGAGCACATCGATGAGATCGGCTCTCGGTGCTTAGACTAGCTAGGCGTCCAAATGAGCATCTCCTTGCAAGTGATGTGCCAAGACAAAAAACACGAATTTACATTTGCACACTTGTTCATCTCTCAAATATAAACGTTCGGTCATTTTTTTTTTAATAAGCTGCATATTTCTGTACAAAAATAAGCCTTTTGGGCTACTCTACTATTTAAGATCAAGACTGAGAAACGGCAGATTCACAATCACGCCAAGAACATATAATTAGCATGCACACCGTACATTGGTCTGATTTTTCATCAGCACTAGAAAAATCTGATCTGCTGAAAAATCCAGCTTGGTCTCACCAGCTACCAGCTGCCAAAGCACAGGCCGAGCTGCTCAAACCGGTAGACCAGCTTAGCCAGCTAGGGAATTTATTTTCCAGCTTCCTTATAACTCGACTAAACTGATCGGTAAATGTTTGATATTTTCTTGAAACAACGTGTCTACAAATGTTACATTAGTAGCGCTAATTCATAAACTGTTTCCATCTACCAGTTTGACCGGCTCGGCCTGTGTTCTGGCAGCTGATAGCTGGCCAGACCATGCTGGATTTTTCAGCAGGGCTGTAAAACTGATCTGATACTGGCCTAAAATGTTGGATCGACACCCAGATAGCAAAGGGACGTTGATTCAATGTTGATTTATGGTCATCATTGTCGTTTTTTGGTTGATGACCGAAAACCAACGTTGAATCACCGTTATTTTGCTATCTGGGCATTGGATCAGATTTGACATATTGTCCAATCCGATATGATCCACCAACGCATCTTATGCCGTGAACACGTGTGATGTTGATCTTGCATTGAAACGAACTTGTCTTAAAGCACGTCAGCATCACGGCACTAATGTTTCGCAACAGAAGCGGACAACAGTATCAGATCAGTGTCGGCCAATACTCAAAGGTCAGATATTGGTATTGTATTAATAATGGAATGTGATTGGTGCATGTATACCGTTATATAAAATTTTATATTCTTACCATATACGAATGAGCATTGTGGTTTATATTGATGAGCCAGTTCTTTATCGAGCTGGCTGTTTTTACTGCTATGTGAACTTTGCTTCAATTTGCTTTACTTAATTGAGAATGGCCGGAAATGTGTAATCAGATGTAAATCTGATGTATCCATGGGAGACTAGAGGGTTCTGGATGCATCACCCCTATTATCTCTGATCCTAACATCTGCTTCTGCTCAGTTGCATAACCCATATGTAAAGTTAATTTAGCTAAACACTCTGCCATGTGCAAATGTGATACTGCTAGTAGATTTCATAGGCAACAGTAAGGTCTTACCATCTAGCTGGTCAGCCTTTTGTTCATTTGACCAAATTGTTGGTACTGCTCCTCACTATACGTGCAAAACAATCTTATAATACATTATAGCAGCACCAGTGGTGGGTAGGCACACAGTAGCATCATCACACTTCATGGACAGAATCCAAATGTATCCCATCCACCTAGTTCTTTGTTCTGCTACTTATAGATCAATATGGAGTCTGTGCTACAGGCTCTGACACAATAAAGAAAGTGCATTACATGCTCTGTTTTGTCTGCCACTGAAAATTGTGGGGAGGAAAATTCTACCTCCTCCTTTTTTGCTTCTTTCTTTCTCATTGATACTGAAGGAAGTTCCAAAATGGACATCTATTTATAGATTCTCCCATCCTTTCTTCTCTGCTTTTAATGTTTGCAGATAATTTGTTTATCTTCAACTGTAACACTTTCTCTTGCAGCATTGTCTGTTTTGTTCTCCCAAGTCTCTTAGTTCAGCTCCCGCAGAGCGCCATCATGTCTGTCCCTCTGGCACCGGACTCTCTTCCACTATGCATTTCATGACTTGCTTTTTTTGACCCTCGTTCACACTCCTTAAGCTGAAACCAGCAGAGCCAACCAGGAGTCTGCTGTCACTCCTCATCTACTCCCACCTCTTCATCAACCTTCCCTGGTATTCATGCTGTGACAGGTTTCAGCTTTGATATGATGCCCTCTCCTGACCTCTCCATAGCTAGTCAGTCTGCACGCACATCCATCACGCAGAAGGGAAGGGGAGAGAGTTCAATGCGAAACCAGCTCTGCCTATTTATTTTCCCAGTGGATAAATCGTGGAGAGAAGTTGTTTCTGAATGTGTTATCACAAGGGTATCATTAGTGACAACATTCCAAAATACAAAGATCTGGTGCAGATGATGTTTGCTCTAGGAATAAATAGTTCAGGAAGCTCCCCTCAATTACTTTCTTTGTAATGGATAAGGAATCCTAATAACACTGAATGCTTTTGGTGCATTGCTTTCACTATAATGAAACTTTATCCACCAATTATCTGTGAAGTAGTTACATCATCATGACAACATTAGATCAGTATGACAGTGGTATCTGCTGTTTATTAGAGTCAAGTCAAGTGGGTTTTTATTGTCATTCCTCCATATAACGTATATATTGGAACGAAATGTCGTTTCTACAGGACCATGGTGCAACACACAACAATACAGCAGCACAGTACACAGGACTACATAAAGTGCAAATACACGACAGTGAGGACGAGTTATTATTTACAATAAATACCCAGGACGATAAATACGCAGGACAATAAATACACAGGACAGTGCACACTAGACGGGACAACAGAATATATTGGGTGGAATGAAACCTATTGTGCTTGGTTCGATTTATCTAATGAGCATGAAAAATCATTTTTAGAAAACATTTATGTTATAGGGCACAGTGGCACAGCAAGTAGTCCGAGTTTGATCCTAAGTCTGGTTACAGTCTGTGTGGAGTTTTGCATGTTCTACCTGTGTCTGCGTGGGTTTCCTCCAAGCACTCCAGTTTCCTCCCAAAAACATCCGCTAGGTGGATTGGCTATTCTAAATTGCCCCTATGTGTAAATGAGTGTTTGTGTGCATGTGTGTTATGCCCTGCAATGGTCTGGTGTCCAGTTCAGGATGAGTTCCTGCCTTGCGCCCAATGTTCCTGAGATTGGCTCTGGATCCACCGCAACCCTGACTAGGATAAAGCGGTTACTGAAGACGAATGAATGAATAAATTAATGAATTAATATTTATTATTATAGATATCATGTGCAGGACATTTTGACAGAAGAGAAATAAGATGAAAGAAAACTGTTAAAAATGACTGGTCTTTGTAAATGTGTAACAAAAAAGCAGTTTTGACTCCTGTCACCTTTATCCATATGTTATTTAAAGCTGGCATCAGGAGAATCCTGAAACATGTGAAGGGGTGTCTATTATCATAATTCCTGTTTTTTTGTGGCTACAGTATACTGGGTATTTAAAATACATTTTACAACTGTATTGACATAAAATGTGGGTCAATGGGACATTCACTGTTTAGTAGTAAATACAGTAGAACATGAGGGTTAAAAGGAAAAAATGCGTTCATGTACAAAGTGAGAGCGGGAGAAAACAGGGGAAGATGGAGAGGCAGGGAAAGTAGAGTAGGCACCCTGCAGCATTGGTGTATTGAGTGCTCTGCCAAAGTTGTAGGTGATGGATGCGTGTAAAGAAGTTAACAGTGCCTCTTACTGTGTAAACCTAATTTTCTAGACCATTTAAGGCCCTCTAATAATTTGATGCATACTTCAATCAACAATCAGTGTCACATTAATTTATTAAAAATAACCTACTAACAGGCCGTGCTCTACTCTCTCTCTCTCTTCACACGCACACACACATACAGACACAGCCTTGAATTCCATGCAAGGCTGCTCTATACAACCACACAAGTTACTAATTTATTTATATTATTGAAGAAAAAAAAAATCAAGTTCTTCACTGAAGGCCACTAGGTCAAACACATCCATGCACCATGTTACTCCATCTTATGCAGAAGAACCAGTAAAATGCACTGCAGTTCTCTTCTAATGAATCTCTCTTTGCGTTAGCATGAATGTTTAATACGACAGAGTGCTGGTTAACATTTTAACATTATTAGTGTCCTGAGGATGAAAAGCGTGACATGTCCAAACATAGTAGTGGCCCTAAAAATGACTGTGATGTGATTTTTAGATTCTCATGTTTTTCAATATGCATTTATAAGTCACTTACAGAACTCTTCTATAGTATGTTTGCATTGGACCAATTAGTTTAATGGATTTGGCACATGTAGCCCTTGGTACAGTTAAGGGCAAGGCAAGGTCACATGTCATTCAGGATTTATACACAGCTCAATATACAGTGGGGTCCAAAAGTCTGAGAGCACATTGAAAATCCACCACCATGTTTCACTGTTGTTTTGATCCACTG
>JAOUQW010000026.1:7672372-7692411 GCA_028565825.1 Olivaichthys viedmensis | reverse complement strand
CTATGACGTCACACTGCACCACCACGTACCATGGTAAGATAAGTGTGCTCATTGAAGACCAGTCACGTGGTGAAGACCAGTACAGAAAGGTAGGTCTCCTCTGTCAGACACACTTCCAACCTTTTTGTAAAGAAAAGAAAAGAAAGAAAGAAAGAAAGAAAGGTGGGCTGATGAAGGCCTCTGAATGGGGAGACTGTTTTAAACATCCCTGCGCATTCTGATGCAACACTACTGATGCTGGACAGGCTTGGGAAGGGACATAATTACGAGGTTTTTGGCATGGGACTGCATCTTGGGGCTGCTTTTGTCATGCAGGACATTACTTGACGTCACCTTGTTAATGACTTGAAAGCGAAATGCCGTGCACGCGCGTATTAATAATCCCTATTAATTACATCCGCAGAATAGTGTTTGCGATATAAAGTGCACAGTAAAGGGGGCGCGGCCTGTCCGTGACGACGCGGTGACGTCACAGGGCATGACGCCGTACCTGAAGATAGATTAGTGTGCTCAGGTGCGCAGCTCGTTAGTCACGTGGTCGTGTGGTGAAGGACAGGACGGAGAGGTGGGTCTCTGCTGTGAGACACACGTCCTGATCTGGCCGCTATAAAATATCTATTATAAACATAGACTAATATTGTATATGATGTCAAATAACTTGGTCATGGTCATGGTCATGGACACGGTCATGGTCATGGACATGGTCATGGTCATGGACATGGACATGGTCATGGACACGGTCATGGACATGGACATGGTCATGGACACGGTCATGGTCATGGTCATGGTCATGGACACGGTCATGGACATGGACATGGTCATGGACACGGTCATGGACATGGACATGGTCATGGACATGGTCATGGACATGGTCCCTGTTAAATCCGTTTTTTACGGTTCTGTTTCCGGCTTTCTTAGATTTGATTTGATTCTTTTCAGAATTTGCATTGAGGATTTTTGCCTATTTTACTGTAACAAGATATTTATTTAAGAAGCGGTATGGTGCTGACTGAGCGAGCTGAGCGAATGAAGGCTGTAGCACTAGCTTACAGTTCAATTTGATCAGACAATTGCTACCTTGATCATGTGACATTATCACAATAGTTGTCATTGCTTCACGTCGGTTTGCCATGTGATTCTTTTCAGACACTGAGAGGTTTTAGCAGAAAGCAGCGCTCATTAAACATGAGCAAGAATCACAATGATTCAAAATCTCAAAGTAAAAAAGTAAGGAAGTCTCTTTTTTCCCCTACAATCTACGCACATTTAAACAATTTGAAATGGGCAACAACAAACTTTTGCATAGCATTTCTATTGCATAGCAGCACGCAGTGGTGAAATATCACGGACTGGTGTTTTCATTCTATTACTACAGATAATGGAGAAATTGCTCAAGCTTCAGGAGCAAGAAATCGGCAGGAATGTGAGTCTCGCTGAGATGAGTGAGCAATTACTGGAGGAGGGAAGTCGAGTGCACACACAGCCCAGGTAAAGTCATTATGCCATTTCAGAACCAGTACAATTACGACGAGTGTGTTTCATTTCTACCAGAATATCTGGACCAGAGAAAGAGCAAAAGCCAGTTTAGCGTTATTTAACTCTTTGACGTACCTATTTACCGATAGGACACAATTTGGACATTCGAACAAAAATAATTAGCATCACATTAATGAGCATAATTGGAATAGAAGTAGATTGTTTAAAAAGCTTCAAGCTGAAGTATTTTTTAATTTGAGTGAACGTATTGCTTGTTTAAGAACACGAGGAGGAAAGGAGAAGACAAACACTACAGGTTTGAGTGGCAGGTCTAGACAGCAAGATTTTGGCAAGGAAATGGCAGGACGTAAACATCTCCCCAAGAAAGCTACGGTAGGCAGATAATTAAAGGACAGCAGTAGGTGATGTTTGCTTGCCTTCTGCCATCTTTATGTCTTCATGTATATTTTTCATTTGTATGTTTTACCATATGCCATATAGCGAGATGAGGTAATGGTCTGTTTTTGTGTGACGGCGCTAAGTAAATTTCCAATCAAGAGAGCCATCTTGGATGAAGCAAACTGAAAAAGTTGTGAAAGGGAAGGGGGAAAAAAGCATAATTACCTCAGAACCCAGAGTTAGAACTGTTTAACAAGCATCAATTATGTTTCTTGAAATCACCGTCATGTCTCTACTTCAAGGTCTTGTGTAGTAACAAAATGCACAGCATCTTTTAGCACCTTCTCGATTATAAGCTTCTTCTAACTCGGGTCATGATGTAAAAGAGTAGATGTCATGGATACTCAATCGTGCTCCTGGACATCTACCATCCTGAAGAGTTGCTTTATAATCTAGATACCCCTGAACATCTAGATCACTTATGTTCAATGATTTGTAGGTTCTCTACTGGCTGTGTTGTTGGTCCTTTGACAAACCTAGAATTCCTCAAATTTTTATTTTAGGTATCCGCAAAAAAGAACATTGAAAATGTGGCCAAATCGGCTAACCTTGAGGAAACCTTGCCTGCCATTAGCACAGCGAATAAAGGATCCACAGATGTTTTCAAAGTCTTAGAGCAAATATTTCACGCACCAGGTGCCGGTAAGATATGAAATAGTACCTTTTTTGAAAGCAAAATTACTTTTATACTGACCATTGTTACTCTACAAAATTAGTTCACATGAAGCTGAATGCATGTGACTTTAATTGTTGTGTCAAGAAACTTCAGGAAAGAAATCTGGGAAAGCAAAACTTCTCCAGAAGAGGCCCACTGTGGATCAGATTCATCTTCGCCCAACCAAAGCCAAGAAACCTGAGGAAAAAACAAACGATCAGGTAAGCAAAACATCAGGCAAACCTCAGGTAGGGATTTTGGGCCCCATTAAGTAAATGTGCATATGATCAAATTTGATTATTCTCTGAGTCGGATAATTTTCCAGACAATTTTCAGATTCACCACCATTTGATTTCAACATAAAAAATGTGTATGCAGAAAATGTGTTTATCATTATGAACATGACACAAGGCACTTTAGACCTAAGCTGTGTGAAACAGGTGATTTATATTAATGGTCAGTAGTTTAAATGACTGCAGCTCAAATAAATGAGCCACAATGTTTCCAGAATTGAAAATCTGTAATGATAAAATATTTCTTTGCTTTGTGACTTTAGAAAAAGCTGCCTGACATCAGGGTATCTGAAAAAGGCAAGCAAAAAGACCTTAAGAAGCCTGCCCCTAAGGATCAGAAACAGAGTAAGGAGAAATCGCGTCATGACGTGAGCTGTTCTTCAAAACCTAAGATACAGGATACATGCAAGACTGCTGTGCCTGGAATTTTGGTAGAACCACAAATGAAGATCAACAGCAGCTCTCCGTGTCAGTTAAGTACCAACATAAGCTGTGCTATCCTGGAACATGTTCGCTCGGCATCTTTCAAGAGTCGGCTGGTACAGCGCATTATAAGTGAGATTAACCTTAAAATATCAAAAGCTGTGTTCCAGACTGTGAAACAGAATGACTCGAGATTCCACATGGCTCGTGGCAAGTCACAGAACACCTCCCGGCGTCTAAAACCCCTCAAATCGGCCAATGAATATGTCAGTGGATGTCTTGCGGGACAGTCCAGATTTCAGCCGAAGGCCCCAGCAAGAAGGTATCAGCCAGAGGGCAAGTATGGGTTTAGTGGCTGTGTGGCATCTCTGATTGTCAATACACTGCAGGACGTTAGAGGCCAATTGATGGACAAGTTTGAAGTCCCGTCACCCAAACTTCAGACAGTCTTAGCAACAACAAGCATATCTGTCAAAGAAATAGTTGGCAATGTTTTTGAAAACATGTCTGTATCCTTGATGGATGACGACAATCTGAAGCCAGGTGATAATCCTTTCTCTACTAATGTAATTGATACTATCGCTAGTGATATGTTCGATACAGTATGTGACAGTATCCTTTACAATGACAACTCAAATGACGCGTGGAATCCAATTCCTGAGCCAACAAGAAAAATGTACAAAATGTCTACATCCCCAACTGTCTTCATACCGCCTCAGACTTCAGACATAAAAAAAGACATCAACCTTGATGAACAACCTGCGGCTGGGTCAGATGTTAACCTCGGCAGTGTCCTGGCTACTAGTAATGCAACAATTACTTCTCAGGACATTCAGCTGACTGCAGGTGATCAGAGTGAAAATGAGAAATGTGCTAGCCGTGTCCCAACAACACTCTCTAGTGATAAGCTATGTGAGTTAGTCCTCACATGCAAAGGCCTTGACAAGAACCAGTCCTCTGGAACTGATTTTAAAGCTGAGGATAAGGAGGAGGGCATTTTGGCTGCAGCACAACTGATCAATAAGGCTGTGAGCGAAGAGAAGCTCGAGCTAACAGAGACAATGAAAGAGGATTCACCTGAGAGAGGCCTGTCACCAAGAGCTAGCCAGACAGCCATCAGTTCCAGATGCACTATACTGGATGATGCGCTAGTCTCATTTGCAGAATGTGCTGGCCAATCTTGCCCAGGTACCTCTGGAAGCATGAGCAACCTGGATGTCCCTCTGACTTCAGAATCATCAGCATTTGAAGCATTTGCCATCCAGAGTCCAATCGATGAGCCAACAGGAAATGTTGGCAGAATGTCAGGATCTGAAGCTGTCTTCACACCACCTCAGACTGCAGACATGAAACAAGACTTAACACCTGTTGAAGTAACAGAAGAACAACTCGTAGCTGAAACAGATATTGACCGTGGGAATAATCTGGATACTGAGGAAAATATAGCAGCTCCTGCTCAAGACGTTCAGCTGACTGCAGCTGATCTGATCGAGCAGGAGACATGTGCTAGCCCTGTCCCAACAACACTCTCTAGTGAGAAGCCAGGTAAGAGAACCTTCAAATGCTAGAAAGCCAAATACTTACCATGACATTTTCAAGATGAATAATTTATTACCTTTACAAAGTATTTTGTGTTAGTCTACCACTGTGTTAACAATAAATTGAAATACTAATGCTTAACAAATCATGTACAGTGCATTAATCAGAATTTCAAACCACAGTCTTCATCTGGAAATGTAATCAGAGCTATGAAGTTTTTTTTTGTGTCCAAATTGTAGACATTATTAATGACATCACCGACTCCCCAAGAGGATCCAGCAGCAGAACAACACGCATTACCACAAAGTCCATCTCTCTACCAAGCATGTACTTTGATACAGTAGATGACATCCCTGACCCATTTAGCCAAAAGATTGAGAATGGTGTCATGCGTAACCTTTCTCTGACTGACATAGAATGGGACGTGAGCAAGGGATCAGCACAGAAGGACGAAATAAAAGACATGCTCCTGGCTGAATCCGAAAGACTCAGTTTGCTGTTCTCCAAAGGCCTTGACAAGGACCAGCCTTCTGGAACTGAATTTAAAGCTGAGCATGAGGATGAGGGCATATTGGCTGCTGCACAGCTGATCAATAAGGTTGTGAGCGAAGAGAATCTCGAGCTAACAGAGGCAATAAAACAGGATTCACCTGAGAGAGGCCTGTCACCAAGAGCTAGCCAGACAACCATCAGTTCCAGCTGCACTATACTGGATGATGTGCTACTTGCAGAATGTGCTGGCCAGTCTTGCCCAGGTACCTCCGGAAGCATGAGCAACCTGTATGACCCTCCGAGTTCAAAGTCATCAACATCTATAACAACTGCCACTGATTTGGATACAAGTGTTATTGAGGAGTTGCCTACAGGTGTTGACATTGAGAGTCCAATCCATGAACTAACAGAAATTGTTGGTAAAATGTCCAGATATGAATCTGTCATCATGCCACCTCAGCCTTCAGATATCAAACTAGACCTCAAACATGATGAAATAACAGAAGAACAACTTGTATCTGAATCAGATATTGACCTTGGGAATGTTCTGGCTACTCCTTCTGAGGAAAATTTAGCAGCTCCTGCTCAAGACGTTCAGCTGACTGAGCAGGATAAATGTGCTAGCCCTGTCCCAACAACATTCTCTAGTGAGAAGCCAGGTAAGATAATCTTCATATGTTACACAGCTGACAATCAAAATGACATAAGATTTTTAAGATTAACCATTTATTAATCATAGAAAGTGTTTTGTGTTCGTCTACCAGTGTCAAATATAAATTGAAATACTTAAGCTTGGTGAATTGTGTACAGTGCATTAACCGTAATTCACAATATTCATCTGGAAAATGTAATTAGAGTTATGTTCTTTTCTCTTTGTGCACATAGACATTATTGTAGACATTATGGCTGCTGCTGCAAAACTGATCAATAAGGTTGTGAGCGAAGAGAAGATAGAATTAACAAAGACAGTGGAAGAGGGTTCACCTAAAAGGGGCCTGTCTCCAAGAGCTAGCCAGACAGCCATCAGTTCCAGCTGCACTATCCTGGATGATATGCTAATCTCATCTGCAGAATGTGCTGGCCAGTCTCGCCCAGGTACTTCTGGAAGCATGAGCAACCTGTATGACCCGCCGACTTCAAAGTCATCAACAGCTTTAACATCTGCCACCGACATGGATACAAGTGTTCCTGAGGTATATGCTATGGAATCCACAGACGAGGTCCCAGCAAAACCCACTGCATACAAAGCAGTACTCTGTGGATCCAAGAAGCAGCCTAAACCAACAACAATGGGTCCATCAAAGGAAGACCTCAAAGCACTGAAGACCAAATCAGTGTCTTCCATTTTAAAGATTAGGGCACTTCCATCAAAGCTTAAAATACCAGCAGCCAAGTCTGACAAAGAACAAGGCATACAATGCGCTGGAGGTTCTTCTGAATCCCTTAATGAAGAGGGCAGAGTGCAGAAAGAAAAGACCAAAGTTGTTTCTGCCACAAAGCGTTGGTCTTTCCCCAACCTATATACCACTGGCATTGGCAATGTCGACACAGCACCCTTCAAGGAAAGGTCTGAGCAGACCTTAAAAAATAAGGTGAAGTGCTCCCTTTCTTTGCCAGACTTTGGAAGGGTGCCTCGTGAAGACCAAAATTAAGTGCAGCCTCCCTACAGCGCAGCATGGCACGGCTCGGTAACAAATTCAAACCCAGGACTATCTGTATCCTGGCCGAGTGTGTGTGTTGGTTTCCCATCACATAACGCTACTCATGAAAGTAAGAGGTTAACTTCTGGAGAACTTCTACTTTCACGGGTAGCGTTATGTGAATGGAAACGGACACACACACTCGGCCAGGATACGGATAGTCCTGGGTTCCGATTTGATTTGAAGACGGGCCATGCTGCGCTGTTGGGTGGAAAAGCACTTTCAGTTAATCAGGCCGAGGATAGGAAGCTAACTCTAGAACTCGTCATTTAAGGAAGTGACATTGTTGCAAATGTTCTTGAGAAAGTGAAAATAATCAGTCAGATCCAAGAACCATCGACCAAGAGGGCAGTTTTAACAAAGGCAAGTCATACTGCTGCCAATGCAGTGAACAAATGCTGGAAAATATGGAAACATTTGTCAGGACAAGCCATGTTCACTTTGCTGCTCCAGTAACTGATATCCTGGTAAGATGTCAGTGCTGTTAAGATTGCACAAAGTGTCTCTTTGCCAGACTTTGGAAAGGTGACTCATCAAGGACACAGTCACAAGCTAAAGGAACTGGATGGATGACTTGTTGACGAATGTTTCTAAGAGACTGAAACCTATCACTTAGTTTCTCAGCTTCATGTACAAGAGGATATCAACAACGGGGATGCAAGCATCTTTGTTCAGTGAAGAGACATCAGTTAAGTACAATGGAAACTTTTGTCAGAACCTTGCTCACTTTGCTGCTCCAGTGACTGATATACTGCCACGGCAACATGTCAGTGCTGTTAAGCTAGAACAAAGTATTGATCTGGATAATATCAGCATTAAAGGTAACAATGATTTAGAGGAGGTAAGGAGATTGGCTCCTCTAGAACAAAGGGAGCAAGCACAAACATCATGGATTGCCACAGATGCACAAAATTTCCTGATATTTGATTCAGATAAGCCGTGTTGTACTCCATCTGAAACGAGCTTCAGAGATGTCTGCATAAGTAGCTCCACAGTCCATCATGTGTTGAATCAAATCTTCGTATGGTTCAAGAGACGTACTCATCTTTGCCACCGTAGCTCCACAGTCTGTCTTGTGCAGACCCTAGAGGAAGCTCCTCAAATCCTTTCTTAACCGAACTGATACGAGTTCAGTGTAAAATCATCTCTCTTAACCATTGGTTTCTCGTATTTAATTCATGTCTCAATAAACCAAATTTGAAATGAAAGACGTTTTAAAATTTTTGTTTCAGATGCAAAAATAGAAAAATCAATTGACGGGACATACACGGCCCCTGGTGGAAGTCTGTGGCAATCCATCTGATGTTTATGCTCGCTCCCTTTGTTCTAGAGGAGCCAACCTCCTTACCTCCTCTAAATCAGTGTTACTTTTAATGCTGATATTATCCAGATCAATAGAAAACAGAAAACAATTGGCAGAACGTACACGGACCCACTAGTCTGCTTTGAACATTTTCAGTAGCATTGTTTTTCAGGGTAAAATTAAAGGAGCATGCATCAAAGTGCTGCAAAATTAGATTTCAACCTTTTCTATAAGTTAATGAAAAATAACTTTTAGAAAATTAAAATGCACACAAAATGCTGTTTTTTTTTTCTCCCTTGCATTTCCCAATGCTATCCACACGCCCGGAGTTTTCCTCTACCTGCTCTGATCGTCTGAGGAAGAACATCCAAAAGAGGGCTCCTGTGACCAGCTTGGATCCCTCACCAGACGAGTCCAGAAAGCCAGTGAGACGTCGGGAGACTGAAAATAATTCGAGAATACTGGAGATATTTAGCTTCTTGTCCTCAGCCCAACGCTGAAAATCTAATAAAAAACAAATAATTGTTTTAAATGGAATAGCAATGATTCATTTCTCTGTAATAAGGAGAATATTAGTCATATCAGCCACGGACTAAAGATAATACAGCAATGAGGAAATGGTCCCTGAAGCTATACTATTAGGACAGCTGCAGTCTTTGACTTCCAGTATGATTATGAGCAACTCCATGAACAGTAATCTGGACATGTATGATGGCCACTAGAGGGGCCACTGTTGCTCTTTAGCATACATAAGGATATATATAATGGTCTTATCATTATCAAAGATCACAAATTATCAAAGGACTATTTTTCCAGTTTTTTTTTTTTTTTTACATAGTTCACATACATAGTCCAAAATGTCTAGATAAAGATGCAGATCCTACAGATTAGTTTCAGTGAAACATATCTCCAGTCTCTTTACTCTCAGGGTTTTGACTTTCATGACATCTCTCCAATCTGATTTACACCCTCACGAGGTGTAGGGGAGAGCGGGGAACAAACTAACATGGGGTACAAAGAAACATATAAAAATTACATGGCAGCATCGGAAGTACTGCGATGTATTTCCTGTCAAATAACGATGATCACCCCCTCTTCATTTGAGAAGAAAGCCGCAGGAATCGGAGCAAATCTTTCGGAGATTCGTTCAAAAATATGTTTTAAATACCCGAAAGTAAATATTTTTACCGGAAGTGTTTCTCGATTGTTGTGTTTCTGGTGCATGTCTAAAAATCCAACTGTATATCATTTTAATCACCGTCCTGTTGACTAACAGTTAGCATGCTTTTCATTTGTCTTGCTATCTAGCAGGGATGGCTATACAAGCAAACATCCAGCCTCTACATGGGGTTTCAACTTTGCCACCTACCATTAGACCTACTGCTAGTTGTATTTGAAATGTTCTGTTGATGTAATCACCAAGAAATTTAAGAATAAACTTAAGAACAACATACTGATTATATTTTTTTTACAGATAAGGAGTAGAAAGAGGAGATAAAGGAGTGCCCAGGGAGATTTAAGAGATGGCAGCGTGTCCAAATAACTTGTTTGATATGACTGAATTGAATAAACTAAAATGTGTAGAATGATCATAGCTTGTCATCAATATTATTGCTTGGCAATCTAATTTCCTGACCAGATTAGGTATACATGTTTTTGCTAGCCTAAATAGCATAATGCAACATGAGAAATTAGAAATATTCTATTCTTTTCACACACTGTTTGATATAAAGGGTTGTAGTCTTGATTGATGTGGCTGAAAACCCAGTTTCTTGTTGGTCTGGACCGGAGACCCCAGTGTAAATTGACGATATGTGACAAGGTAAGCAGTCCATCATGTGATAAACACATATGAAATATTATGAAACTAAATATGATCAATAGTTGTACTGAACAAGGGATCTCAAACTTTTTGCAGCCTGGTACCTTTTAATAAAGAAATAAAGAAATAAATAAGTTTTACTTCTTTTCATAACAGAATATCGCTCGAGTGTGGGTAATAAAAGAATTCGACTAAAAAGCAACAATAAAAAGTAATCTGCTAACATAATGATAGCTAAGTACTTATTTTAACGTTATAACGAGGAATTACACTGGGAGACTGTCAATGTCCACAAAATAAATTCATTGGACTCTAAAAAGATGAATGAAATATTCTGTAGTTCTCACGTAGTGCCCACTGCAGTCTGTGTTGTTAATTTCATGCAACATGCATTTGTAAACTTATTTTTAATAAAAAGTTTTGACCAGAAGAAAGAAAGAAAGAAAAAGGAATAAACATGTAAGTTGGATTTGTGCACATGCCTCTATTAGTGACATAAACTGTGCAGGATCCATGATAGGGGGCGTGGTCTTATTGTTACTGCAGGGACAGACTTAAGGTGGTGGGGCCCCCGGGCTTGAACCATCGTTGGGGCCCCCGGGCTTGAACCATCGTTGGGGCCCGCGGGTTTGAACCATCGTTGGGTCAATACCTATAGCTACACCATGACATGAATCTACAACTGCTCCAACCAGAAAAATATGGAAGCACACCAGTAGCTAAATTCAAATGAAAATGTAATTGTAATGATGTCACCACAAGAAGAGTTAGATCCAAGTGCGGGGTTTATTGTGGAATCCGTGAGGCAAAAGCGTAATCATAGGCAGACAAATGGTCAAACACAAAAAGACAGACAAATAGAGAAAACAATCCAAAATGGGTAAAACAAATAATCAGAAACCGTGACACAAAGCAGAGCTTGATAAACATGTATACAGAAACCACTCAGTGATACAACATGAAATGGCAAGACTTCACAATGCTAGTTAATTAGCCGGAAGTCTTTATACTGTGAGTAATCTTATAAACAATGATCTTCAGGTGTGTGTTCGGTGACCTGGAAGTGCTTAGTGTTCCGGCGATGGGGCCCTCTGGTGACGTGGGGTGGGGTGGTTAGGTGAGGCCGTGACAGTAATCTGTAAAATGGCAATGTATTCCTATATTTGAATTTAAAATTCCAAATCATATATGCAATTTTTACCTCAAAATTCAAATTCAAATTCAAAAAGAACATTTGCATTTTCCTTTTAGTATAGTGGCATTGACATTTCATTTACATGGACATTTGGACGCTTCATGATTAGCTTTATTCAAATGAAAATGAAAACTGGAAATTTAAAATGTATTTCTCAAACTGCATGTGTTTGTGTGATTAAAAAAAAAAAAAAAAAAAGCTTGACGCAATGACGTCACTTCCTGCCAAAACCTGCTTTTTGCTTTGTTGGTCGAAAGAAAAAAGAGGGAAGCAATGTCAACCTTTATGGACAGGAACTAATGCACAGAAACTAAATCATATTATAAACATAGAGAGTTTAAAGTTATAATTAATCACCATCATAACACAGGAATGCAAAGATGAGCAAGGTGTGCGTGCGTGTGCGTGCGTGTGTGCAGCCCTGGGGCCTCATTTATAAAACCTTGCGTGGATTCCGCGATAAAAGTATGTGCGCGCACAAAAACCAGAAAAACGCACACTTGCACGCCATTTTCTCTTTAAATCACACTCATCTTGAAAATGTACACTGTCACGCTCATGCCGCCTCACGCTATGGAGCACGTGACCGTGCGTGGTGGTCTAATGCGACGAGCGCCACGTGCATTTGATGACGTTGTCTCTGTTTCTCATCACGTGTCTTCATTGTATCCACCTCTTCCCTATTTGATTCACCGTTAGTGCCCCTTTAAAAAGCCCTCGTGTTCCAATCCAGTCTGTCCTTGAATGTTACATGTCATGTTTGATGGCACGCTGTGTTTGTGGTATGTTCGATGTTAGATGATGTTCATGATAAATGTATGTTTCACGGCTTTGCGCCTGTGTCCTGACTCCCTGCTTCCATACGACAGTGACGCACATAAATGAGCCTCATATCCCGCCCCGTTACCGCACACAATTCTCTATAAATAGTCAATGCAAATTACCTCATGAATTCATAAACACTGTTGAATGAGAGAAAGGGGTGACTGGCGGAGTGGAAAGTAAAATGAGAGAAATTTTATTGAGTGCGAGGTTGAGGTTCTCGTGTCAGGGATCGAGGCACGGAAAAACCTGTTGTTTGGTGCAGTGTTCCAATTACACTCTGGGTTTTGGGGGGGTCTCTTCAAGACCTGCTGTCGTGATAATTCTTATAACACCAAAGAAAGAGTCATCCTTACTTACTTACGAAGCTTTATTTATCAGGCATGCAACATGCAGTCAAGCTGAGAACGCGCTCTGCAGAAAGGAAGCAGAGCGTGTCTTAAATAGGCAGAATTCGCAGGGTTTTTCATGTCGTCTAGACGTGTGGATAAACTGCTGCTTTCCTTGTGACAGCGACAGGTTCTGCTTTTTAAAAGAGACAGGAAACCTGTCACCCCCGGTTCCAACGGCTTCAGGGTACAGTTCCCTGTTTCTACATGAGCTGCTGTTACACAAGCATAATGTTCAGACAAAACAAGGGTGATGCCTTTTACTTCACTAAAAGTGTTTAACAGTATCATCACACAGAATTTCTCTCACATTTGTATCATAACACAGAATTTCTCTCACAATTCTCTCACAGGTAAAATTATCTCAACCGTCTGACAATAACAGGCTGGCTACAATAATCTCTAAATTAAACTCATCAGTGGCAAAAACAGCCATTTATTTGCTATTCTTATTATTCCTATACTGATATTATCTTTTAGGAGCACTTGCTATAAATTTCCTAGCCTTTCTATCCTTTTCCATCAGTGAGCCATTCTTATCACTTCTAATATTGTTCAGGCTTAAGGATCAGGGTCTGTATTCTCAAAAGCATTGTGGCACAAAGATTACTGCAAGACAACAGTCGCTCTTATCACTGCCCGCCCTCTCCCACAGGTAAAATCACCTCAAACCTGGAACCTTCTATCTGTGGGACTCCATGCGTGATATTTACAGCACCTCTAAAATGCTCTAAAATTCATACGATTGTGACTAAGTCTTATTTCCTGTAAGGATCTTAAGATGAGCTTAAGCACTCATGCTTCATGAAGCCACCTTTGAATGTGCATTGTGAAAAACAGGATCATATACGTGATGCCAAAAGATGTTTACAACCAGCGAATGGTTAATTTCAGACGATGTCTGTTTGGTTTTCTGAAGGATATGCGGTTTATTGGTTATTGACAAAAAAATGAATAAATGAATAAATAAATAAAATTAATTAAATAAATTAATTAAAATTTAAATAATTAGACTGGGACATCAACTAATCTCTCTTGCCAAAGTGAACTTTATACCACAAATATACATCAATCCATTACTTTAGTTTGCAGTCTTCATCCTAGTTTTTTTTTTAAAAGCAAGTGGAATTTTGTTATATAAATGAATAAATAAGTAAAGCTATAAGCGCTTACCCCTCCCTTCACCTTAATATTAAATGGGCATTGGCTCATGAAAATTCATACGGATTTACAATTGTGAGCCCGCATTGGCATAAACTCCGGACACAAATGATTATAATGGCAAATTATAAATAACTACAGATGGTAGAAGTCAGATAAGAATTGCCCCTATTACTTGTGTATACCATCTTGGGCTTGATATTTGATTTATCACTTTCTCAATGTCACTTGCCTGTCTCTGGGACAAAACCTTTTCATTATGTGTCATAAACTGTTTAAAACCTGAAATGACTGCTCTTATTTTTTTGCCATATAATTTAGTTATTTATTTTTGCTACAATAGTAGATTTGTGAAGCTGCTGTATTTCACCATGCCAACGCATATTTTCTGGCTTACAGCATTGAAAATCTTTAGCAACTATTGCATTTTCATGCTTCATATGTGCTATGATGGTCAGGCATACAGTCCAGTGAAAAGCCCCTCCCTCATGCCATGATCGATGCTTAATTCTTGGCCCAGAATATGTTGGCTTCTTTGAGATGAAAGTGCCTTGGCTGTCTAGATTCTGTATGTTTATGAAACTTGTCAGAATCACAAAAAGTCAATAACTTTGACTCCATAGCATTTGGATTCTCTTTGACTGATGGTATTTAAAAATAGAAGAAGGTAAGTCATGTTGAAATGTTTCAGAGGCTGACGCTTTGAATATAGTTGCACAAACTTTTTTCCCTTTGGCTCAGGAAAGTTGAATGATGATTATTGAAGATGAGATGGACTGCTATCCCGAAAATTGGTCGTTGCAGCACGCATTTTAATTTGCTGCATATAATTAATTGTATAAAATTTGGGTATTTTGCCTGAAGCATGGCAATATTGTGTTAATGTAAAGCTGACTTTTTTATTTCCCTTAATAAAGGTTAATTTTAGGATGAATAATTTTCACAATAGGGCTTGACAAAATGTCAATTAAAAATGATATACAGAAGTATAAAGTATTATTGTCATGCTGACGAAACGACATTAGCCACAGACGCGAGCCGTAACACAACATTTACTAGACTTAAACTACACAGCATACAGAAACACATCACATGGACACAGCATGACATAGACAATTACCAACACTGAAGACTGAAACACGAGGATACTTATAGGGGCACTAATTATACAGACGAACGAGACACAGGTGGATTACATAAATGACGAGACAGGGCGGACACTAGACCAACATATACACAAACACGTCGCTAATGGTGGCCGTCGCCTTGACGACCAGCACACACCACCAGCTGAGCGGTCCCACGGCTTGGAGACCGGGACAATTACTTCCTTATTTCTAGTGGCTGGGACGATATTGGAAGTTACTGTGTATTGTGACAAGAGCAGCTTAGAGAATGTTTATGTCAACATCGACTGTGACTAATTTGTGGGATGGGTTCAAAAATGTGAACTAAAAATCTGTCATCTAAGGCCTCACAAACAATATAAGGAACCTGAGTAACCTGTCAAGTTTATGATTTTCATTACTATCAACATGTTTTCACAATTGCAAATTTGTAGGAATTCATAAGAATTACAAACGGAAAGGTGAGGGTGGGTGATGGATGGGTTAAAATCTTTTCTGACAACATTCTTTTTTGAAATCCAGCAAAATCACTCTAACTCGTTAGAGTTCCTATACATTTTGTGAGATCACGACTAGTACTATTTAATGAAAATGTGCATTTATCAAGGTGTTCTTTGATCTCATGAAAAAGAGAGATAGCAAATTCATATAAAATACACACACTCCATCTGTTGAAAATTTTATCAGGGTAAATCCCACTGCATAAAAAGTGTTACTTATAAAATTGCTGCTGTCATCGTTTCCCCCAGTCCTATAGCTCATAGTGCACATTAAATTTTTGAAATGCATTACGATGCATTTGTGTAATCCAATCATTTGAAATGGACCACAAAATACTTGAACATATCCTTCATCCTTCTCTCATGTTAGCACTATAGGCATGACTTCCTGTGGCCAATCTCTCTGTCTCAGCTACATTTTATTTGAAGATCATGAAAGATTCTCAGCTAGAAGGTCATTGATCTCTGTTAAAGACACACCCGAAATACACAGCTTGTTGCTACCCAGCTAGATTAGAAGAAGCCGGGAAACCACAAGGTCTGCTTGCAGCAGTCCGACGGATTATCGACCTCTTTATTGATTTTTAAACAGAGGAAGGAGGATGGATGGGAAATAAATAATTCCAGCTGTCTACTTGAGACAACTTCTCAGTTGTCTGAGACACAGGAGGCATGGTGGTTAGGCCTATACAGCATGTAAACCATGCCTGCGGATCTGTCCTGTAAAATGTTTCTGACTGTAGGTGGATGACATTGTATCATTTGTCTTTTACCACTGGATATATACATCGCTTATCGTAACACGCTTTGTCTTTAGCACAAAGACATGCACTGATCGATATGAAAAGATACAGGAGGAGAGGAAGTGTTAGCCGATGACTCAACATTGTCATCCCGCAAGGCTACTGTCTGAGTGTCAGATTGTGTTCTGTTCCCGGGTGTGAAAACTCAATGCAGCTTTTATCAAAAAGCTGAAATCATGTGTTCTTCCTGATATTAGATATGCCAAAGTGAGACAATTAATCTCACATATCTCCTTTGCATGCAAGAATTAGATTGTACCTATATTTGTACTGATCATTTGACAATTAAACAGTCAAATTATCAAAATTCTTGACAAAGCTTTTATAATATTCTATGGACTTCATTGTCATGAGAAAACTGGAGTGAGGCAGTGGGATATCGAAAAGTCACTTCATTGATGTTGTTCCACAAATCAAAGTCATGATTCATGGCTGGTATATCCAAATAACCAAGCTTAGACCAAAACCAAAAGATCAGAAGAAAACAAAAATGATGAGGAAATAAGAACTGGAACTAAGGAACAAGAAAACAATAAAACTAGAAACACATGATGAACCACAGCTTACAGTATGGTTAACAAAAACAGTGAGACTAATCACGAGGTATAGGTGGAGCAGGAAGAAACCACAAAGCAGGAAACAGGAGGCTTGTGACACCACTGGGCATTTTAACCGAACAAAATAAAAACCAGGCATCGCGTTCAGGACACCCTTCAGAGTCATCATATGTCATCACTTTCAGTACATTAAAAAAACAACCATACTATAAGTTATAAATTAAGCTAGCTACATAAGCTGTGAGTCAGTGTTACATTAGTTAGTTGACAGTTTGCAAACACAAATGACTGTTAAGCCAAACAGTAAATAAATGTTTGCTATAGGAAGCTGTTTAGTTACATAGGATCAACAATTTGTTGTGCCATGTTTGGTGTGCCAATTCTGGGCTCCAGATTTATGGGACTACCTTCAAATTTGTTCCCAAAATAAGGCATCTCAGTATGCAGCTGCCTTCTAAATTGAAGAATCCTAGTCTCTGGAGTGCACAAATGCTGCCTAAAATGCTGCCAACCTAGGAATCTGCCATCTGATTGGAACGCACTGCAAATTTCCTGTGTAGGTCTCTTTATTTTATCTTGTCATAGTTGCATTGAATTTCTACGTTTCTCCAGATCAAAAATAAAAAACTTTCTTACATGTCACTTTTAAAACTTTTAGGCATATAGCCATTAAAAACCACAGTCTTTTAATAGCTTTTCTCTCAGAATGATTTTGTTGTACATTTTCTATAAGCTCATATTTCTTCAAGCTGGAGAATGTATGTTAATGATTAAAATAATAGCAAGTTCAGAAGAAACACATTACATTAAGGATGATAGTTCCTTGCTTCATTCACCATCCAAAGTTTTCCTAATTTTTCCTATTATTTCTTCAACAGAGAAAACTTTAAGTGCTTGCCTGACTGGAATTGGTGATATGCCAAACACTTGGTTGATTCTACTTCCAACCAGACGTGATTATCATTTGCAAAACATGGTCTGTTGTGGGGTGAACTACATTTTGCCATTATCAATTAAAGTGTACTTTCATTAGCTTGGTTTAATTATGAAGAGCGACCTTCATTAGCATTTTAATGGTCTTCGTTCATTTCTCAATGGAAATAAAGAAATCTAAAGCAGCTCATCCAACCTAACTAAGAATTGAAGGTTTTTCATTAAACAGTCATCAAAATATTTTTTTTTATGCCAGAAGAATTAAGATACAATATTTAATGATTCGATCTTAACTATCAGCTGCATGGCCCATTTTCTTTTTGGTACACAAAAACATTCAGGAATGTATTTTCATTCAGAAAGAGGGGTAAATCTTAATTGAGATCAAGTTTGCATTTTCCACAACAAAAAGTTTCACATCAACGTATGGTTGAAAACAGTATAAGATGAACATGCAATTAATAATTCTATTTGCAGATGCAAAAATGACTCACTCACAGGTACAATGCCTTCTGTAAGCATTTGTAGAGTGACACAATTTTTGTTGTTTTTGAATTTGTACTCCAGCTCACTGGATTTGAAATGAAATAATGCTTATATAGTCAAAGTGCAGGTTATCAGCTTTAATCAAAGGGTATGTATACCCATATTGGGTGAGGTGTGTAGGACCCCAATAATTAGCCATCTGGCTGCTCAGTGTTTTTTGGCCATCTGTGTTATTGTATCAATTGTTCATGCACAAGAGAGCTAATGCCTAGAGTTTATTGTAGATGTGGCACTTTCAAATGGTGTGGGTCTGCGTTGTCTCTCAACATGAAGCCCAAAGAAGTTTCAATGCCAGTAAAGCATCATAAGGATGAAAAATCACCATACATCCACAAGAGACAACCAAAACATTAGTCGTGCCAAAATCAACTGTTTGAAATATTGTTAAAAAAATGAGAATGCACTGTTAATCTTAGCAATAACAAATAACCTGACAGACCATAAAAGACCATAGAAATGTATCAAAGACTACTATAAAGAGAAGCATAAACTAGTGTGACCTGAGTGGGTTTACCACAAGATACAAACCACTGATTAACCTCAAGCACAAAAACTAATTTGTATTTAGTCTTAGTCTTTTGTCAAAAATACTGTGATGTCGGCAAAGAAGAGGAAGCATTTTAAAATCAGGAAAATGCTCTTTATTCGGCAAACACATTCTTACAGCACAACACGTAGCTTGTTGGTAAGCCTGAGAACTGAACTAACATGGCGAAAGCCGATGGATTAACAAAGCCTACTTCTGTGGATTGTGTACACATATAACGTGCTGGCTCCATACAGGCCAGCATGGGCAACAAATCCCACAATTCCCCCTTTTCCACCAAACATTCATTCCAACAAAACAGGGAATTCTTCTACACAAATAACAGGCAGCCGTGAAGGCTAATGGAATATGCAAATGCACACCATGCTGGCTCACCACAGCTGCAATACATAATAGTTTTAGTCATATTTAGTCTTTTAGTTATTGGTAGTTTCAGTCTAGGTTTAGTTTTAGTCAACTAAAATTGAACAGTTTTAGTCAAGGAAAACAAAGTACTTCAATTTCAATTTCACTAGTAGGTTCTTTTTATGTTTCCAAAAAGAAAATGCTTTAATTTTTAATGTTTTAATTTCATCTTAAAAAGAATGCAAGAACACTTTACAAAAGCCATCAATGGCTTCCCAATGCCTTATACCTTCTTTGATGTTTTATGGCCAAATAAATTTTCTGAAGCTTCCTCAGGGGCACATTTAATAAAGCTACTCTAGTGAGCACAACCACTGTATTATGTTGCATAAACTTTGGTGGGGTGTCATGCTAGTTCAAGCTAGTTAACAGTATATTAGCCCAACAAGACACCACAAAATGTTTTTTGGGGAATTAAACATTTTATCAAAAAAAGGAATGTTGCTACAGTTGAGAAAGCTTGCTAATGTTATCAAACAAGTTAGGACTATTGCATCATTTTTCTGCAACTACAAAGCTAGCTAGCATAACTACGCATATCAGACAAGAAGTCTGGTCTCTATCTACCAATGCCCTCGTGGCTGGTATAAATGGCTACACTGATAAACATAGGAGTTGTAAAAACGTATTCCGAAATGCCCCCCTACTCCCAATATAATGCACTATATGTGGCATGAAAAAATGGCTTATACGCCCTTTACAGAGCCCTATATGTGGAATAGAGAGTAGTATTAACCACAGTAGTAACAAGGACTTTGTTCAATTTCGTGTGTGCCCCCACATCTGTGTGTGCCCTTCACAATTTTGTGTGTGCCCTTCACTTCCTGCGGAGGATGAAGAGAGTGAACCTCCCCCCTTCCATCCTCACCACCTTCTACATGGGGACAATAGA
>JAOUQW010000026.1:7617751-7631122 GCA_028565825.1 Olivaichthys viedmensis | reverse complement strand
CGATTGGCTGATTAGATAATTGCATGAATGAGAAGGTGTACAGGTTCCTAATAAAGTGCTCGGTGAGTGTATATTTAGAACCTTGTTCAGATTTTAAATGAGTGTCCATTGATATGCTGTTCTGCCAGTCTGATTTGAGCCTATCAACAATTTACAGAAATGAAGGAATAGGCCCTCAAATGCCCATGTGTTGCACATTAAAAAAAATCAGTTTTTCAATTAAATTACTAGATAAGATGCAGTATAATACGTAACACCATGTGGATTTCATTAGCCCCAAGTTAATTGACCTTACAATGTTATAATGCTATCTGCAGTGTAATTCTCATTAGTGATCTAAACAATCCAAAAAGATATTATTTACAAATTTGCTTAGAGAACACAATCAAATAGTTACACATGCTCTGTACAAAGACCATTAATGGAATGATTGTTGATTGTGTGCTTTAGGGCTGAAGGGAACTCTGGTTCGAATCTCATGGTTTATTGTTGCCCAATTTAATTAAGATCCTATCTGGGATTAATTGGCTCTTAAAAAGTTCCCCCTCACTGTCACCCTTTGTCTGGGTTTAGTGCTGAGTGTCAAGATTTAAGACACAGAAAACGAGAGCAAGAGGATAAGAGAGTACGTAATTGGTTTTATTTCATAAAGTGGAGAGTGACAACAGTGTACAGAGACTTTATTCTGCTTGTTTATGCCTTTTATGTGGTAGTTATGGTATATTAAAATTCCATCCTAGGCAGTGTTTTTATTGAGGTTTATTTTTATTTTTTTTGCCACAGTACATCATGAGGTCTCATGAGATTTTACTGTGAATGTTCCTTCATTATTCTCCCTCTCATTCCGTATTTGTTGCAGAGTAAAATACAACTTCAGAGCCCTTCATCTTAAACTCGAAACACTAAACTCTAAGATGTAAGAATGTAACAAGATCAGAGTAAAAATATACACATACATTTGAAAAGCCCCTTTTAAAAAAGCAACCCTACTAAAATTTGTAACCAGCTTCTTATGGACTGTTTATAGAAGTGTGCTCTGTTTTGGTGGTAACAATCTCACTTAAAAATAAATGACTGAGAGAATCTGTAATGTGATATACTAAACCAACCAAACATCAGATGCTATGGCTTTGTACATAAGCTTACCAAAATATTGGTGTGACATATCCCTGTGATCATAACTTTAAATCTTGTAATGAAGGGGTAAAACCAGATACATATAACTGCGGGGAGTGTTTTAATTCAAAACCAGAGAGGCAGGCAAAAACCACTGTCAAAAACACGCAGTATTATAAACACGACTAAAGGATTTATACAGGCTGGACAGAACTTCTAGTCAAAACAAAGTCGACAAACCAAAGTCTCAATGTCACGGTGTGGTCACGGCAAGGCAGGACACAGGTGCAGAGCCGTTTTAACAGACATTTATTAAACACAAACTGAAACAAATACGATCCAAACAGTACATACACACGGCATGACATTTAACAGACAAACAACAAAAGACAAAGCAGGACGGGTATACAGGGATATTCATGCAAACGAATCAGGGAGACTAACGAGACACAGGTGGGATTAATAACATCACGAGACAGGAACCACAAAACATAAACACAAGGCACGTGGCAGTCACTACGGTGACGAGGCGGCGTTTTGCGTGACACTCAAAACCTGGAACATTATTGGCATACCTTTACCAGTAATATTCAAGCTTTGTATCAATCACACTTACAGCCTTAAAACAATGTTTTACTGGTATACATACATTCACACTTGCCATAAAAGTTGTATGATATGATATGTAACAAGACAATGGTTGGTAGAATTTTTAGAAATTTTAGAATTTTTTTTAAATCACTTTTGTCTTCTCTCTGCTTATGCCACATTCTAAGCACAAATAGCCAACAGCTCCTTTATTTCTAAATCACTCCAATTTCCCAACATTTCTTCTGTAGTTATTTTGTTGACTTTAGGACTTTCCTCCTGTTGTCGCTTCACTCGGGTAATGTTTTCACTTAAACTCGGTAGGATCATCTTTTTCGCTTTATAACTTATCAAAATTTATCATACAAGTGCAAAAAAAAAAACTGTCAGAAACTGTCTTAGCTTTCCAATTGCTAAAAAGCTACAGCTTGTCACATGAGAAACCATTCAGCCGCCTCAAAAGATATAAGCGCGTCTTCCCTGGCAAACCACAATTGGAAACGGAGAGGACAAGCATATATTTTATGGCTTAAAATTTGTTGTGTTGTGTGATTTCAAATGTGTATATTTTCAAATAATAAGTAAATGATTGTCATAATGAGTTAAAGAATTATTATAATGCTTTAGATTAGAGCTATGTGTCAGAATCCATGCATGTTACAGATTTAAAAGCAAATCTATTAAGCGTTTCAGAAGCACTTGATGGTTATATGGTACACTTAAGTTTTACATACACCTCACGTCTTGTCCAAGCTGAAAAGTGATGGGCCTTTCAGATGGTTTAATGTGTGGGCGCCGGTTATTTTTTAATAGGCCTTCATTTTCTGATATTCACGATAACACATCAACTTACTTTCATCATGGCACTAAATCTCTTCACAGAGAAGAAGCAGGCAAAGCTGATCAAACCGGCAAAGTTTCAGCAAAGTGGAAAACTTTATATTTGTCTGCGCTTTCATTTTTTGGACAGGCCGACAACACCTATAACACAAAGCACATACACAACTAATCTAATGCTAACATAATCATGACCAGATCCAAAACACCAGATTCATTTGGCTTTCCCTAGCAGCCATGGACTAAATATATCTGCAGCTATATATGTGGCATGTCCCTTGTTTAAAAAAAAGAAAATTCCTTTTATTTTGAAATGCAGTCTGCACATGCTACATGCTGAAATACATTATGGTGTGCATGGGGGCATTAAGAGAAGACTGGTATATTGTGGTATCTTACTCCTAACCATTTATAGGCTTTGTCTCTGATAGACAGTAATACTCTTTGACATTCAGGGAGCAGACTGGTGGTACCTGATAAATTGCCTGGTAAATTTAACTCTACACTAGACCGAGGATGTGTGGGACTGAGGGCCGAGACACCTGTCAAAACACCTCATAGCTCACCTGCCCAAGAGAAAGGGGGAAATTGTACTATTTCATAGCTCTGAAGGTAGCTCAGCTCAGTGCTGCATAGTCATTTTCGAGCTCCAACATGGTCGGGATTGCAATTCATAAGAATTCGCCAACCCAGTCTCATAGCAAAAATGTTTTTGCATACAACTTATTTGCAGCACCCTATATATGATGAATATCAATGTTATGTCACAATCACACAATATATATCAGCATATCATACTTTTACTCGAATGCTCTGTAGGCCACTGCAATTTAACCATGCCTACATCACTACGCTATTTAAATATGATAGATATGTAATAAATACATTTACCTTATTGTTACACATATTGAGAGTAGCCCACATCGTGTTATTTTGTGCTTTTCACGGCATACTGTACGTTTAGACGGTAACACTTTATTTGAAGGGTACCTACATTGGGCCTTCATAGCACAATCTTAAGCAGTGCATCAATCTTTTATAAAGCAATGCTGGAGAATTTATGAAAGGCCAAAAGAGGTGACAGAGGTTTTATGTGACTTTATCTTTACATGAAAGAGAGAAGAACCCTCAGTTACCATTATGGGTCGACTGTTTGAGACTAATGTATCTGCAATTTTTTTTAACCTCATCTTGAAAGTTATTATTTTGTATTTTTAACAGCACATTAATGAAGTATTGAGAAATCTTCTATGAAGTATCCACTGTCATCTTACCTATTGGGAGATGTACTTACTGTATCTACTTCTTATAGGAGCATGGAATTGAATGCTCTTCAACTGACGTGCTGGTGGTCCAATTACATTCAAAACTATTATGAAGCACCATTCCAATACAACTTCACATATGCACGAAGCCCATATGCCAGCCAAATGAATGATTTTAATGCCCTCAAACTAAAGTAGTAATCAAATTTTAATTTCTAACACTTGAAGCAATGAAGCACTATGTATACCTTCTACAACTTTCTCAAAGTGTCATGAAAGTCACATATGTGAAGTTGTATTGGAACGGTGCTTCATAATAGTTTTGAAGGTAATTGGACCACCAGCACGTCAGTTGAAGAGCATCCAATTCCATGCTTCCATGCTTCCATGCTCCATTCCAATTCCATGTCAGTAAAAACAAACTCATAACTTGCAAGATTAGGATTAAAAAATTAGAGTAACAATCTCAGTGTACCTATAATAATTGGTAATAATCTGAAAATTGCAGGTTGTTCTCTCCTCTCTCTTTCATGCAAAGACAAAGTAACATAAAGCCTCTAATGTCATTTTACAAGTTTTAACATAAGCCTTACACAGCATTTCTTTACAAAAGATTTATGCAGTGATTATGAATGTGTTATAAAAGCCCTATGTTGGTACCCTTTTAGGCTTTCTCCTCTTCTCGGCAGTAGTTAAATACAATCAGGCTTGCAAGTCACATGGTAACGCGGTACAGAAGTACGAAAACGTCTAAAGTGCTGCGGTTGTGTAACCTACCAGAGAGGGTCTCTGTAGCCTATGGAATACTGTGCTCCCATGTTACTACAATACCCCTAATCCTCGTCACCTCCCAACCAATCAGAAAAGCGGGGATCTTCTGCGTTAAACAAATATCGTCATATATATAAAACTACAATAACTAGCTAGCTATCTGTACACAAAAAGGGAATAGACCAAGTTGCAATAGGCCCCACTCAAAATACATTCAATGCCAACATTCTGTGCATATAAAGCATTTCGACAGTTTCTGACCTTGCATGTTGTAACGCGCTGTGCGCAGGAAAAGAGGCAGGACGCAAGTGCGTAATCTCGTGGTTTTATTAGGAGGGCAAATCCATGAATCACCGTCGTTATACAGAGCGGGGATCAAAACACAGGCAGACAGGCGTAGCGTAGGATAATCCATATACAAAACCAAAAAGAACAAAGGAAACCGGAAAACAGGACAGGAATAATGCTCGGAATTGAAGGCACTAACATACAACAATATTTTCTGAAAGAAATTCAGAAACAAAGGGGTTTACATAGACAAACAAATCAGGGGGTTAACACAAAACAGCTGAGTACAATCAGGGATCTAAACAAATGACAGAACAGGGGGCGTGAACCAGACAAAGACACATGTGAAAACGTAAACAAAAAGCACATGGCAAACGATACACGCAGACAGAACAAGGAAGTGCTGCCAGGGAGAGAAGGTTCATGACCGGGAGATCATGACACATGTTGATTGGCTGCAAAGCATTTGAATACGACCGCATATCACATCACCACAACGGTAGAGGGCTATTTAGGAAATAACTAGCTGCTACTGGGAGAAAATAATGACTTTGTCATATCTGTTTACTTTTAGCAAATAGTTTTTGATTCAGTTTACATGATGATGCTAAAACGGATGACCAGCCTGCACATAAATTACCCCAAATTCTCTCACTTAGTACTAGCCTCTAGTCTGTTTACTGTTGCATAGCAACCGTGGCAGCAGCCTGAATGAACTATTTTTCCTTTTGTACACCTTTTATATAACAAATATAAACAACTGGATGTGATGCTCATATAGAGTCCTATATGATCCAAAATATAATATGATGCTGTCAGATAACATACTGTATTTGCAGTATACCTTCCCCAGTGATACAGGGTTTATAAATGTATGTTCATATAATGTGCACTTGCCACCATATGTCTGCCCCCTACCTAGACCGTACCTAGCCTTACGTCACCTACCCCTGCCCTACCATCCCCACCTAATGCACCCCACATCCACTTACCCTTTGGAATTACCTGGATTTCTGAATTAATTACTCATAACATGTGGTCTGATCTTCATCCAAGTCACAATAATAGACAAACACATTCTGCCTAAACTAAAAGCACACAAACAATTGTACTTGTGCTTGTCAATAGCTACTGACTACACCGTTTCAACATTCACAGTCTAGGCTTAAAAAAGTATGTGAACTACTGGGCTAATAACTTCTCCAAAGGCTAAGTCAGGCCCTGTCACAAAAAGGCACACAAAGTCTGGTTACTGACAAAGTATATATGCACAGAGTGCTGGCATTGAACATATTTTGAGTGCAACTTGGTCTATTCCATTTTTGTGTACAGATAGCTAACAAGGCTTATGGGTATTGTAGTAACATGGGAGCGCAATATTCCATAGCCTCCAGAGACCCTCCCCAAAATCTCTGGTAGGCTACACGATCTTGGCACTTTCTGCGTTTCGAAAATACCCAAATTCAAAAAGACTGTGATGATGGATTGGTTCTCCACATTACTGATTGGCTGGGACGTGACAAGGCTTCTGACCATTAAAATACTTTTTTCTTGATGTAAAGTTTGAAACGTTCATTTAGTGACAATTAGTCCTATTTATCACTCTACAGTGTCGCATTTATGTAAAACGTCTGTTGCAAAGGAGCACAGATGAATGAGTGACTAACATGTTAAAAAATGCAAGCCTGATTGTCTTTTACTACCACCAAGAAGAGGAGAAATTAGGCTCATTTTATGACCCTTCTAAGTCTAAACATATGTCGTGAAAAGCACTAAAGTACACATAATGTGGGCAACATTCAATACGTTTAACAACGAGATAAATGTATTTATTTCATATTGATCATAATTAAATAGCTTAGTGATGTGGGCGTGGTAAAGTTACATTGGTACAGAACGTAACCTACAGAGCAGTTGAGTGAAAGTATGATACGTTGATATACATGAGGTGCTTGTGACAGAACATTGGCATTCATATATAAGGTGCTGGAAACAAGTTATATGCGAACGTTTTTTCTATGAGACTGGGTTGAAATTCACACAAGCCAACTCTCATAAATTGTCATATATGGCTACGGTTAGGATGAGGGTCAGGTCGACTGTTATGGCTTTTTTTTAAACATAATTTATATGAAATCCAACAAAATTGCTCTCACTGGTAATTCCTACAAATTTAGCTGGAATGGATTGGATTTACATTCTAAAGTATTGGTATTGGCATACTGGTATGAAACAATCATCGACAAATTAGATATGATATAAAATAAAAGTTTGTTGGGAAAAAAAGGCCAATATAAGATCCTTCTACATCTACTAAGTAATTACATATGTGTATCTCTTATGGTGGACACAGATTATTTTCAGTAACAGGTTCGAAGTTCCACACATTGAAAACCATTTATCTATAGCTACATGCCAGGAAGATAACAAACTATTTCCTTGTCAGATCATCTCCCTTTAATCCTAAACTCTCTGCATTTAGGAGGGAAAGTTTGGAAAGAGAAAGTTTAAGGAAAAGAAATAGTAAAAAAAAGAATAATAAAAAAAAAAAAAGATGATTCCTCAACGGTAAACGGAACCGTTAGCGCGGCAATCTCTTTTGATGGATTAGGAGCTTTCCCTTATCAGTAGATTAAGGCACCTGGAGGTGCAGAATTTTAATGAGGCTGGGAGGGAGTGCTCTGCCTGTCAGCCTAAAACACTCACAGGCACTTGCAGGTTTAAAATAGCTCTACAGAGGATTTATCTCTCTGCAAGATAGAAGGCATTATCTCACCGCATATCTCTAAGCAGCATACCTAAGCAGCAAAACCACCTAAATCCAAATGCATGTCCTATTTTTTCTTTTTTCTTTTTTGGAATCAACAAATCTGTTTATTTTAAGTCGTTCCAGTTGTTCTTTATGTCTTGTAACAGTAATAAGTGTTAATCCCATAACACTTCCTATAAATCTGGTATTCATAATGCATTATAAATGCTTTTATAATATGTTATATAGCATGCATAATAATGTATAATTCCTAGCATAAGCATGTTTAAATGCTCAAGTAGTTAATAAAGCATGGGTATATAATATCATATATGTATAAATGTCAGGTTACAAAATCCATTATTATCTGTGTATAAGAACATTGTAGACACTAATGTTATAACATATGCTCTGGTTTATAAGGCATTATAACATACACTTCTGGTTTCTCAAATTGTACTCAAGTGTTAATAAAAGTCTATTACACGTTATAGAGCATTATGGCAGGTCATTACAGGCTGCCAGTGAAGTGAGCATTTTTAAACATAATGTATAAGTGTCAATTTTAAATGTTTACACATATGCAAATATATATGTAAATAAGGTTCAAATTATATCAACATATTTAGAAAAATATATGTGGATATTGTTTAATTAAAGTGCACTTTTAAAACATTTAAAAACATTTAAACATCACAAACCTGTAATGACCAGGGGGGTATTCCACAAAGCAAGCTAAATCAATAAGCTAGACTTATTTCAACAAGTCCAGCTAATTTTCGTCAATTTCGGTTCCACAAAAGAAGCTACTCTTAAGCCCCGTTCAGTTACGATGGCAACATATGCTTTTGGACAAACCTGCTCCGTGTCAGGCTAGTTGAAGCTTAGCTTAGCTGAATATGAATTCATACTCATGCTTTTTTTTATAAAGCATGTAACTATAACTACTTATGAGCAATTACACAGAATTTTGTTAGGCATTATAAGATATTATTTATATTATAACATGTTATACATGCATTTATAATGCTTTATGAATACAGGATTCATAGGAAGTATTACTGGTAATGTTATTTAACTGTTAATAATCATCATTAATATTTATTCTAATTTAGTATTCAAGTTTTTGATTAAAAGGTTTGTTCAAGGATGCTTGAGCCTTCTTGGTAATGTACAGCAGGTTAAAAGTCATATGATAAATGAATATGTGACTCCACTAGGTCTTAATTACTGTTATAAACAAATGGGGAGTCTGGTGCACAAAAGATGCCTGATTCACCTGACCAGTTAACTACCAGGTTTAATAGGTGTGTTAAAGCAGGGAAATAAACAAACTGTGCTTGATTTCAGCCCTGGAGTTGTGCACCCCTGCCCAAATTAATATGGGCCAATTAGCAGTTAGCCAGATTAGCATTGTTTCACAAGAAGCTGAATTATTCTTTCATCTTGTTGAGTTATTGTCTCTTGTTAGCTTTTTTCAACTTTTCCATATAAGAGCAATCCTACAGGGGGAGGACAGAGGGAAGTCCCGACCCTGCAAGTTCAGGGTCCCTGGTGTGGTTTGAACAGAGACAAATGATTCCTCTCCACACTACAACGCTAAACGCAATCTCCCTGAGATCGATAAAATCTCTTGTCGCATAGCTAGTGTGCCACTTTTACAAACGCTGCTGACGTGTGATAAATACTTCTTCAATGTTTAGAGTTCTGGTGATGAATGGAACCCTGACAGGTCGTTTCTGTGCATTTTAAGATCCTCTTTTCTGATAATCTACCTCTCGTCTCTTGCCACACTTGCCATTCATTGCCAAAAGGATACACTGACGTGGTAAATGGATCATCTGCTGGCTCATAGATGAATCCATGTTTGAAATATGAGGTAATAAGGTGCCTCATAATGCCATGGCTCATATTTATGAATGTCACAGAGTAAGAGCACTGCCCTGGGGGCAGATGTTGCCTGTTATAGCCTAATAAATTCACTTATAGTATTTGGATAGAAGAATGACTTACAGTCAGTGCTCATACTCTTCAAGCTTTGATACAAGGGTATCCAACTCAAAGTAAAGTACTGTTTTTTAATCGAACAGAACATTCATCATAGTGAAATGGAAATTACTTGGTACATTTAGCAACACAGTGCAGAGCAACTAATTTATCTGCATTCAAGCCCAAGGATGTGGAAAACAGTCTATGTGAACTTTAAAAGTAACATAGCCTCAGCATATTTGTAAGACATATAAATACTGTAGACCTGTACTGAAATTTCGTAGAAGTTTGCTTGGTAGTGGTTCCGCAACCACTCTTAAGAACAATAAGTCTTGGTCTTTGGCAAGGCTCACAAAAATCTGGTTAAATTTTATCACTTTAAGTTCAAAGGATGAGCTCATGGTAAACTTTTCATTTACAAGTAGGTCAGGAGCTGAAAGGGAAAGACAGTTCAGACAAAGCAAGTGGTTCAGGGCAGAAACCACCTTTCTGTACCATTATTAAAAGGTCAAAATTATTACAGCGTTGACTGCACCACTTTCTATGGAACAGTGAACTTAATTGCCTCTGATGCACTGTCCTGCAAAAATAAAGTGGTTTAAAATGATCTAGTTGTTATAGCCTATTAATAAATGAAGTTAAAAAAAATAAAAAATTCTGAACAAATTGAACCATTTTAAGTTTACTGTACATTTTTTTTTCCCATTAACTACATTTGATATCTCTAGTAATATATCTCTAGAAAGTTGGGAATTAGTTGGGAAAATGTTTTTGGGGTTCTTTTTCAGATTTTTCTTGTAGAAATAAAATAAGCATCATCACGGGAGAGAAAATACTCTAAAACGTGATGATGTTCCTGAGCTGCTGTGAATCACCCTGAAAATTCTGTAATAGTAACTCACAGCCAGACCTGTTCGAGTCAGATCTGGCAGGAGTTTTCGGATGCATACGTAATACATCACGGATACATTGGTCATCACACCCCGGCCTTATATATAAAAGAAGATCCGGCTATTATCACAGTGTTGAGAAGCCATAGAGATTATCAGAGGAGGCTGTACATGAAAGATACCCGCAAATGCCCTCCACTGGTATACAAGTAAGTAAAAACTAGAACTCTAGAGAACTGGGAAGTAAAACTCACATTAGACAACTAGTTGCAAACAGTGTCTGTTGTCCTTCACCAATTCAGGTCTTTTTTAGAAAGAGTGAGTCGACCGAAGCACCTGCTTGCCTTGGTGAGCGCATTTCTTTTTACTGATCTGCATCTTTTATCCTCTGCTCTGTGTGTTAGTTAGCGAGCAAACGTTAGCCAACTAGTTCACCAACAATGTGCCATTATGCTGTATGAATACGAATAATTAACAATTGTTTGCACACCTAGCCAGCTATTACTTCTGAACACTTTCTGGTGCTACCTTCTTTCTTAACCTATATAACTTGCTGCAGTTACAGTGCCTTCTCCAAGCTAACTGCCAACTGTTGGACTGACTTGCCTCTCTCTTGGCTAAAATTATTTAAAATAAAATTAAATCTTTCATCTAGTACTTTCATCTTTATCTATGACATTTATGTTGATGTGCACAATATAGTTTTTATTTTCATAACACTTCACGATCATAAGGTTCTATTGTTTTTTTTTTTTTTTTTTTTTTTGGTCGAACAAGAATTAACCACAACTTCATCACTGCTGGATACTTCATTCTCTTGTGAGGTTAATAGTTTATTTTGCAAAGTGTTTGGTTTAATATTTTTTTTAAAAAGAAAAAGAAAAAAAAAAGTTCTCCAAACTCTTTAATTAATTAATTTTGCAGAGAGATTGCGTGAGCTAATTAATATGACCAAAAGGTATGTATTACATTTGCGGAAGCCCATTTTCGTTGGTTAAAGACAAACTTATACCATTTACTAAGTCGTAATAATGAGAAGGTTTATCTTAAATTACGCCTTAATGTCTCAAAACGATCAGAAACTTTGTCAAAACGATGACTTATTATTGCCGCAGTGAAGTTGATTTCTGTCATGTCTCTGCTGACTTCTGCCGGTAACACGAACTCCATGTCCCACAATCCATCACGCAGCCCTGAATCACCTGACCCACTTCCGCGTTCAGAGTCACCTGCCTTTTCGTCACACACGCCTGAACCTCATTCACACTACACTATATAAACACAGCACACACATACACCGTTGGGAAGTCTTGCCTTCTCGTTAGAGTGACGTTACTGAGCGTTATTACCTTGAGTGCTGTTTGTGACCGACTTTTGTTTTCCATACCTCGTTTCTGATTACTGCCTTAGCCCTTTATGCATGTTTGTTTGTATCACTGTAAATAAACTCAGCACTTGCACCCTAAACCCAAACCTGTGTGTGTGTGTGTGTGTGTGTGAGAACCACCGTGACAGTTTCACATTAGATGTTCACTGCTTGTTCGCAACTCCAATGCAGACAGCATTTAAAGAGCCTTTAGGACTCGTTATTTGGGATCTTAGTAAATCAGGGCCAGTGTGTATTGAAAAGCCTGGACTGCACAGTAAACTAAGATTATGGCTCCATTTCTGGAAGGATTTGTTTTTGTTGTTTGGTGATGGCCTTAGGCTTATGTAAAATGGGTTTGAAGGAGTTTTACTCAACACTCAATGCTAAAGCATATTACTTCCGGGTTCTGTATGCCGCATTCAGGAAAGCAAAGCAAAGGAGTTCAGAACCCATGGCCGCCCGCATGTGCAGCAGTTTTGCAACAAGTCATGTGTTAAGTAATAATACTTTTGTAGTTTTTCAGTACCGCGGTATAAACAAGATCTAAAAATCCCCACTGTTTTCTCTGGTTTCTCATTTATAGCCTACCGGTAAACCCCCCACCTGGTCTTCTAAAATAATACATTTACAAGGCCTGATTTTTGGTGTTCTAGTGTCGGGTAGACGAGCGCAAAGATGTGTTTTGACAGTGTGTGAATGAAATAAGTCCCACCCCCAATACATGTAGAGGTCTTTGGCTAGTAACAGAACATTATGACCAAAGTAAGAGATACAGCAGTTGAAGATCATGTTTTTGTTATATTTTTCATGAAATTCGCTCTTTAATAAACTGAACCTTTCAGTGTAACTGGGACAGAAGATTCTATGAGAGTGTGTGGTTGTACAGAAACATGTATTGTATATGTATATTTTAATATGACTATATTGTTAAATGTTTTAAAATGAAAATTTAAGATAAAATATTTTGTTCAGGAAAAACTTTGAAAGTGAAATCTTGCATTTTAGATCTTATAAAAAATCAAACTTATTGAAATGCATATATGATAATAATGTGGTCGTATTGATCTTAAAATATCTTTCTCTGCTGAGTTATACCTTAAGACTATAAAACTATATTTTAGCTTACAGAATAATAAGGTTCTGTTTGTGTTTGGCCAGTGTTCAAAATCCACTTTATAGTTGTTTCAGATTTTTAAAGTAATCTTGAAGTGTGTAGGCCTTGTTGAGCTACACTGAGTAAGAAGACAACGGCAGCAGATAATTACCTCCTCAGAGTCTTGAATACTGGGTTGCATCCCAACCCACATACTACTTATTAAATAATATGTCAGTACACCAATGGTGTCGTTACTATTTATAGAATAGAATGCTCCTTTATTGTCACATATAGATATACAAGTACAGTACAGTGAAATTGATTCTTTGCATATCTCAGCATGTTGGTAAGCTGGGGTCAGAGTGCAGGGTCAGCCATGATACAGCGCCCCTGGAGCAGGGAGGGTTAAGGGC
>JAOUQW010000026.1:7555493-7570829 GCA_028565825.1 Olivaichthys viedmensis | reverse complement strand
CAAAACTGCCTTGTTCGTCATCATGGCAGTCCAAGGTACTCTTAGCATTCTTCTCCAACACCATAATTCGAAGGCATTTCCTCTCGGCTTTCCTAAGCGTCCAGCTTTCGCAACCGTACGTCATTATAGGGAAGACGATTGCGTTTACACCTCTAGGGTGAGCTATAATTAAACTATAAACTAAAATGCTCATAACATTTGAACTACTTGGCAAAAAATCATGATTCTTTGTGCTTCTGATACCTTTTCGTCACCTTCACCTGTTTTTGAGCTACTCCTTAGACAAGTTATGTGCAGTCATTATGAAATTTGAGTCAGATGATTTTCCGATGGTGCCGGACAAAAGTTATCAAATTTGTTTTTGATATTCAAAAGCATCTGCCCATAATGCACTTAGTCAACTTAATCAATGGGGACTATGCTAAGCAAAAAAAGTGAGGCCATATCTTAGCATATCTCAGATTTTCCCCCAACAAACCATAGATATGTCTTTGGTAACATGCCCTTACAGTACCAATGGTGTTCTTTGGTCACTGGGGCATGCTACTGAAAACATGGTATGAGGCCATATCTCGGGAACACTTTTGCCCATTGACACCAAATTTTGTACATACAGTATCTTTGGTGCCATGGCTTGATGGTACCGATGGACTTTCATGCCATTGGGTCACTTGGAGGCACTACTGGAAACAGGAAGTCAGACTTCGTGTTACAAACTATATCCAAACCTTATCAAAGAACTTGAGACGAACGTTTTAGACTGAAAATACACAAGTCATCCCACTCTGCCCAGTTAGAACGAGTGAGGGTGTGGTTGGATATAGTGTGCTTTCTTTCAAATGAAGTCATAAGAAAAGTTGCAAACGTTAACCCCGCCCTTAACCCTAACAGTTGTACGTGTTCATACAAACTGAGTTGTGGGAATTGCTACGAATTTTAAAGCGTGAGAACATGTCGGCACAGTCTCACGCAATATTCGTAGAAATGAAAATCACCCAAGCACGCCGCTCGCGCTAAACGTACATAACGTTTTGTTCATACCAAGATGGCTCGTGCGCATTCTTACTCATTTGCAATCGGGGTCGGAGCAGGACTCGGTTCGGTTAGGCCGCCTCATATATCAAAAAAAAAAAGCGACGCACTTTTGGAGCGCGCGGCTAACCGACGCGCTTCGGTAACGGTCTTGAAACATCTCACGCAACTGCACGTGAGTGGAGGAGGAGCGAGAAAAGCGCCGCCTTTATCAGACCCACAGCGCCGCTGCTCGAGCGCTCCGGTGCTCCTTCCGCGCTCTCGCTGTCTCCGTGGTCGTCTTGCGCGCCGCTGTCTCCGTTCTCGCGCCGCGCGCCACTGCGGTGGAACGGGCGAGCGTAACCCATCCCGGGATCGTTCGCTATTTTATTTTTTATTATTAGTGTCTTCATCTCCTCCTCCGCTCCTCACACCTGTTTTCCGGGAGAGAGAGAGAGAGAGAGAGAGAGAGAGAGAAGGAGCGCTTTAACTCACACCTGCCCAAGGAGATACTTTGAATTAGAACTCCGAGGAGGGACCGACTTAAGTTTGACCATCGCTGTCCGTTTCAGGCTCGTGAACCTGCGGGACTCAGCTTGTGTGTGGGTTATTTTGTTTGGTTTCTGCGAGAATGGGACCGTTTCTAGTCTCCGTCGTCCTCTGTGCGAGCATCGTTGTCCCGCATCTCGCGAAAGGTAAGGCGCAGAGCATCACTCTTCTCCCTCAGCCCGGCTTGTACCATCCGTTAACGGAATGCAGTAGGAATGATCATTTCACTGAGGTATGACCAAGTGTGAACCGAAACACGGCCAAATATTTCTATGCGCCCTATTTGCCAAGGTAAATTGCCATTTTCACCAGACCCCCCCCCACAACACCATTTTGGCCAAAGGGCTTTGAGATGTGTTTTTTTTTTTTTGGAGGGGGATCATTTCATTTTTGCTCCAGTCTGTGGCTAGGCTTTAGCATTTTAGCAGGACCAGGATGATATTCCGTTTTATTGGACCTGCGTTGTTGCGGCTAGTACGCGCGAGCCGCTCCAAATTCTCCAAATGGGCGGAAAACGGGAAACTTTGCTGTATCCTTGCGCAGCCTTCGTTTCCTTCATATCGGCGAGGACGTGCAACGTTTTCGGTCATGCTGGGATCGTTCGCACCGAGTTACATCCTGACTTCTGCTGTTCTCTGCGCGTTCACCACAACACCCTTGGTTTTTCATACTTTATTTTCTTTTTCTTTTTTTTTTTTTAGACCAGAAAGAGTAGTGTAAACATTAGTTCATCCATTCGCTCATTCATTTATTCATCTATTCATTCATCTATTTATTCATCTATTTATTCATCATGTGCTTCTTCACTAACGTGCCAAAGAGCTTTCATTTTCAGTCCCCTGTCCCTAAAACCGACATAGCTTAGATATGTGTGTATAATATGTGTATATATGTATGTGACAAACATGTGACAAACCCCTTGAAATATGTGACCAATACCTCGAAATGTGCTCCGAGATTAAAACAGGTTAGACTGCTCACAGGCATGCGAACATACCTGGCAAAAAGCAGACATTATTTCTACATTGTTTTGACAAACTGCTGAAGGCTTGGAGAAACCCTTTTAGCAAATTACTTTAATACTTGTACTGCAGCTGCAATGTTACTGTATGTCAGATGATGTCATCGCCTTTGCAAATGCAAAGTTGTAAGCAGATACCATGATATGCTGAATGCTTGATATTAGGCTGCATGGTTATAATACGGTGAAATCTTTGAAATCTTTCCACCCGTAATCCATTGTAAATCATCTGACAGCTTCCAAACCAAATATTAAATTATGAACAAATTCCGTCCATCAATCAAGTGAAAGTCATCTATTTGGTATTCATTCTTTTATCCTTTGGACCCTTGTAGGGAACGCGGACAAGAGCAAATCTGTTGTTGCCATTTCTGTGACTGCTGATCAGCTGTTTTGGTATTTTTATTCCTCATAATACTTTTTCACACGATAATGTAAATTTGCAACTGCAGTGTTTCTTCGAAGTGACAGGAATACACCCCCCCCCCCATTTTTAATTTCTCAGCTTTGCAAGGTTGACACATCAATGATTCTAAAATGTGCCCACCTTACTCAGCCTGCCAGTGCCAGGAGTTCTAATTACAAGAGAATTTGGCCCCGAGCTCCTCATGTCTCTGCTGCTTGGAGCCCACTCTCTCTTAGCATAATGAATTCTAAGCTTGATAGTTTGAGATGCACTTGTTTCTGGGCTCAGAAGTAAAGCAGTCAGGGAGAGTTTTTCAATAAACCACAGGATATTCAAAAGTCAAATGATTTGACATGAGGTGAATCAGTGGATGAACAAGAGGAGTTCTTACAGATCTGGGTAATCACAAAAAATCTTAAGGCTAAAAATAGTTTCTAATCGACAGATTCAGGAGAAACTCCTAATTTTAAGAATCCAAATTTTTCAATCTAAGAGTAATTCGCAAAAAATTAACCTCACCAGCTAAGAAAAGCAATGCAATACCATTGCGTTACTTGGCCACAAGAGAAATGCAGTTATATCATTAATCTGTAAGTCATGTTATACATCAAACAGTAAATGCCCTCTACAGAACACGTATCATCTCACAATTCATTCGGTTTCCTTTAGATGTTTAGAATAAAAAAATAAAGCCGACTACATGGCCATTGCTGGACTACCCGGTGTAATTCATGCTATAGATGTGGCACATGAATCATTACAATATGAATACATGTTCTTCAACCATAAGTGATATCATAGTATTAACACACAGGTAGTTTTTCAAGTGCATTGTACTTAACATTGTTGCCAAGTGTCCAGTCTCAACACACAATTCCCAAATTATACTGGAGAGTGCCCTGAGGCTTCTGTTTGAGAGGGATCATGACCCAGCTGGATGCCACTTGGTTGGGTACAGTAGCTGCCCCATCCACTCATAACCGGGACCACTATTACATTACAACCACTAATGTAACTGTATTTTATATTTGTGAGCAGGGGCAGGAGCGAGTTTCACAGTTTTGTTTTCTTGTATAAAATTATCAAGGCCTTCATTTTAATTTTTTGTTTATTTTAACAAGGCAACATAATTCATTTTATGAATTTTCCACACAAGACCTCACTGTATCAGCTAATCACGGTCAGAAATCAATAATTAAACTTTTTGTCATCAGTAGTAATGGGGTTAACTCTGTTCTTACTTTAAGCTTAACACCTCCTTGTGTGATTCCGTATGGGTGATGCTTCTGGATCATAGCTGGCGAAAGCTTACTTGAAGAATAAAACGCAGCTGCTGTCTTCTCTGCCATTTGGGTGTGTAAGAAAGTTTTTGAAGTCTACTGAATTGGAAAGCATCCGTCGCAAAAATTTATATTTTCAGCTTTAACAGACTATCACAAACGTTCCTGATGTGACATTTGAGTTCTGTGCTGAATATGAACAATAAAGCTGATTGAGTCAAATATCATCCCTCTCGTGCCCTCAGCATGAAAAGGTTCAGTGCCCCCAGTCCTCTTATTGATGTTCACAACACAGCGACTGTTCACAATTGCTGACAAATAATGTATTCTAATAACCATAATGTCGCATGCTGCTGGCCTGAACAAACAGATCCCCCCCCTAACATTTGAAGATAGAGCTTACTGCCTATGCCATTATGCAATATATCAAGATTAGTTTGCCGTTTGTGCTGCTGATTCAATTGCATTGTGTTGGCTCACCAGATGCTTGAGACAGACCATGAAATAACAATACATGTTGACAAGAGACGCTTTGTTCAGAGAAATCTATTTGTGGATGGTAATCGGGCCAGAGTTCCAGTCCAAACCATATACACAGTGTCATGGTTGAGGGATGCTGGATTAAACCTCCCATGGTGTTGGGCAGTTGAAACTGATATGTAGAACATTTTCTGTATTTCATATTTCATATTCAATAAGGTAAAAGTTGAACTACAAATCCATTATCCCTATAAACCGCATTCTTTAAGAAACACACCCTTTTAAACTCATATAACATAACTTGTAATAATTCAGTGGACAGTTTCAGTACTGAAACACTGAACATTTCTTTTAATACTGTCTTTATTTAGCATTATTAATTCCATAATGTGACACTGTGTAGCCTGGGTACATGTACAGCCATGCACAGGGCTACCACATCAAGTCACATAGCCACATACAAGGATGCCACATTTTCTTCTGAAAATGAAGACAGTTCCACTATTACGAACCTCTGCCAATAGTGCGAGACCAATTCGTGCTGGTTGGCTGATCCCCATGTCCTAACACTCGAGGTCTTAAACCTACTGTACTTTAACCTCACTGACAGCTTCACGGCCACTCGGTTAGAGAGATTTTCTTTAATTTCCTTTCAGGTCTGTGGTTTGACATTTGTGGCTTCATTGTGGGGGTGAAATGATGAAATTGCAAGTAGTTCCATAATTACAAGGAACTTTAGACTTGCTTCAGGGTAGGAATCAATTGGATCTTAATACTTGTACCCTTTGCACACTTGCAAATGCACAGCACAGTTGAATTCATTTTGGAATGTTAACATGTATGGAGCTTTGATTCTTAAAGGCCCTTGAAGATGAACATAAATGCATTTCTGGTAGTGTTTGGGGAAACAGCTTTGAGTTAAAATAATATAGTGCTTCTGTGTTGGTTTAAAATAAGAAAACATGATGCTTTAGATTGATGCATTGTGTGATTTCATAGGAGGTTATTGTGTAAAATGGCTTTCCAGCAGGTGTCCATTGGGCACTGATCTAGAGGGTGTCTAAAATAGGCCTGAGCAAATACAGCTGGGTTGAGTCACTTTCTTTCCTGAGCTGGTTGTGCCCATTAATATATGTTATCATTCAAACCTAATCTAATTTCTAATGGATTACTCCTAACTATATCATCATTTTTCTGATAAAATATCAGTTAGGTTTTTTTTTAGTTAACAGTCCTGTTTGCTTTTATTAAGAAAATAAATTGGGCTCTAATATTTGGCTTACGCAAATAGCATTAAAAAGTTCTGAGTGCCCCATTGCAGGTTACAGGAAGTTGTCAGTAATTATGGCTTTCCACCTCTGTGCTTTTTATGCTGTTCCCAACCTCCTAATTTAAAGAGTGGACAGAGGTAATTCACGTTTAGATCACTGACTCTTGTGCGTCCTCATATTGAAGCCAAAGCACAAATGCGAAACAACGATACATTTTTTATAATGACCTCGTCCTGTGATCGAGTGTCATTGGTTTGCACTTATTGTTCCATTTTTTCCATGTTTCCTGTGATTGTGGTATCTGGCCTCTGCCTGTTTAATTTTTATTAAAGACAAGGTGAAATTAAAATTGACCTTTTTTACCTTGTTAGCTCGTGCCCTTGATCAGATTGCTCACAATTCATCTGTACTAATCACTTAAAAGACAAGATTCTACTTTGTCCGTAATCTTTGACTAAAGTGCAGCGACTTTTTCCTGCCTCTGAACAGACTCAGATTTTTTGATTGCGTCACCTGTAGAATGGGAGAAGACAAAAAAATATAATAACCAATAATTGTATTTCATGTTTCAGCTCCCTCCCCCTCTGAGTTAACTCGCACTCGCAACAATACCGATTAAATAAACACAAACGTTAGCAAGCAGCATCATGGGCAGAAAGTGCATTTTTGTTTGTTCATCACCAAAACCTTTGTTATGTTTCCCCAAAATACCCTGGTTACACCCCTGGTGGCTCAAATTTTTACATTTTGAAGAGCGAGGAATATCGGGGAATTCTGCGTTGTGTGGACGACGCATTTCACCCCGGACTGCTTCAAAAACCTGATGCAGTACAAGATGGGGTTTAGCAACATGTTGCGCCTGACAGACACGGCAGTTCCATCAGTGGGGCTTCACCTAGTTCGAAGGTAAGTAGGCAAACTACGCTAAAACAGATGCCGAAATATATCACGTTGCGGAAGAAAAAGGCGTTCGAATTTCCGTTTCACCTTGTCTTTAACACTAAGAAAAGGTTCATTTTTTCAAGTGTTTTGACAGGATAGTCTGTGTTCCCATTCCTCTAAAGTGCAAAATCAGAGCTAAAATTCTAGAGTGCCGGGCACATTTTGGTGGACAGAGTGTGTGTATAGGGGTGTCAGCAGATGCCACAGTGATAGCCTACATAGAGTTTCTTTAATAATAGTGAGTTTAATTATATGCAAGGAAAGGGTTAGAATGACCTTTCTAGCCGGGAGGAATTCAGAGTTTGTCCCAATGTGATAACTCACTGTAAGGAAATATTATAGTCAGTACTATATATCTCTGTGTGTCTTCCTCCACAGACTCCACTGGGTAAACAGTGAGACTTGGCAATGTTAAATCAACAGTGCTTCATTGTGTTTTTCTACGGGTTCAGGGCTTTTCTAAGCTGAATATGTGTCCTATATATGGATGTCTTAGGAAAACATATTTTAAACATTACATAATACCATATATTCGACTATGTATGATACAGTACACATAGTTGCTATTATATTCGATAATAAAATTATGGTACATGTGACGCTACAGTATTATTTTTTATTGTGGGCCAATGTAACATCATTTATTTAAAATTATAACATCCATGCGGAAGCATAAGTGTCCCAGACCTCTAGAAAAGATATTATATAGCTAGCTATGATTAGCTATTATCAAGTTATCTGGCTAGCTATTATGGTTATTATGTTTTGCTTATTAACAATGAAGCTAACTAGCATAAGTTAATTTAAAATGGCTTATTAGCATAACAATACATTTACTGTTAAAGCATTCTCTTAACTGACTGTGAGTGGAAAAGTTCAATCTACCACTTTCATTTGATGCTGATGCCCTGGTGGTCTGGAGCAACTTGAATTTCAAATGTTTCATTTCTGACTTGCAAATTGAATTGACACTTGAATTGCAAATGTTTAAATGCTGTGTCGTTGCTGGCTTATGCTGTTGAGTTGTCACTTAATGACGCAAAGTTTTATCTGATTATTTTCTAAAATGCAGCATTTTCAGAAATATAAAATTTAGTGCTCATGTCGTGTTGTGGGTTAATGATGTCAGGTTTTGTTTACTTTGCTAATGCGTTGTGTTGTGCACCTCTGGGCCACCATAGTAAAGAAATATATCTCCTTTCTTTTTTAGTACACATATTTTATACTATACAACTTATAATATTGTGGCGTCGTGGTGCCTGCGCAGTGTGCATTTGCATACCCGTGAGCCTCCATGTCCGCCTGTTATTTATGTAGGAGAATTCCCTGTTCTACAAATCTGGGATTTTTTGTCCTTGCTGGCCGGTGTTGAGCCATTATGTTATATGTGTCCACCATCTGCAGAAGTCCGGCGGGCTTTGTTAACCCCCGCCGGCTTTCCTCATGCTAAGCCACGCCACACCAAGCTGTGTGTTGTATTTGTTTGCCAAATAAAGAGCAATTTTCTTGGTTTTAAAATGCTTCCTGCTCACGCCTCTTCTTCGCCGACATCACAATATAAAGTATGCTTCCACTTGCAAACTAGCAAAATGCAAAAGATCTTCCAAGGTCAGGTCCCTGTAGGGTACAGAGTTTTTATATTATATATTTTGTTCTACTCCTCTAGGAATTTTTAGAGAGCACAGGTCCTCTACAATTTACATTATGATTGTGTTAGCATGACCTTTGTGCTATGATGCTTTTGGGAAAACGTCAGACCACACTGACATTCTCTCCATCCATTTAGTTGACCTTAACACCTCACTAATTTTAGGGCTCTGGGCTTAGATAGACTCTTGAATCATTTAAAAAAAGCCCCATGAGGAACAACCGAAGAGAGTGTTCCTGTGAAAAGCTTGCATATTTAACACAGTCATCCCATATTTTTCAGGTTAGGTATCTCATTAATAAGCTGCTTTGAAAGTAAATTTTAAAAGAGTTTTGTGAAGTGATAACAGTGCAGTTTTAACTACTGTAGCACTGCTTCTGATTTATTTTCTCATGGGTTTGTAATTAGAGATGATCATAAAGTAAACTGAGGACTTGCATTGTGACTATGCACACTTCAAAATGGCTCTAGCAGTAACTTTCTGCACAAGAACTCACAAATTGCTCATGCAGTGGCGTTAAAGCCTAGCACATTCAGAACGTCAACAGAACGTCTTCTTACTGTTTTAAAAACCAATTTATTTTGCAACAGTGCATTCCCTTTTACTGGTTAAAAAAAGCAGAATGGAAGATTATCCATGCCTCTGAGGATGCTACTAATGATTGGGATTCAGGAGAAGGCTGCTTATTTGGAGCTGTTAGTGCTGTGCAGAAGGATGGCGCTGATTTAAGCGTACTTTGGTTTTATCAGGCAGATCCAAACTCGACTCAGCAATGCAAACATAGCCTCTGACTTTTCTTTGGAAAAGGACCTGGATTAAAATGTGTCCTTTATCTGGATACAAATGTTTTTGGTTTTTTTCTACTGATAAACACTGTGGTTAATCTGAACATACAAAGTTGCTAAAATATTTAATATTCATGGGTCAAAAGCACAACTTCACAAAGATAATAAGTCAACTTCTTTCTTTTCTCTCCCTCATGCCAGTTTATTCTGCATGTGTGCGTGTGTGTGTGTGTGTGTGTGTGTGTGTGTGTGTGTGAGTGTGTGTGACTGATTGAAATCTCAGCCTCTTGGCCTGTGCCTTTCTGTTCCTCATCAGCCAGAGTTCACCGCAGGACACTGTTAGACATGTTAAGTGCATTAGACACACACAATATCCCAGCATTCAGCTCTGCCATGTTGCAGCCCATTGCCGCCCTCATCAGCTTGTGCTCAGTTAACAGCACTCACCATGCTTTGTCAACTCTTAATTAATTTGACATTTACATGGCAATCAGATGTGTGGGTGTGCATTTCCTGTACTGCATTTGACATGGAGTATGCATATGTCTCTCCATTGTCAGGAACTTACTCTATGATAGGTGAGCAGATGTGGGGGAGCTCGTTACAGGCTGCTGGGCCTGTAAGTCAAAAAGCTTTGAGAGCTAGCTAACCCAGAAATGTCATCTGATGAATAAGGAGTTCTTCATGAGTTGGAGAAGCTCTCTGAAACTTTCAGTGCAGCTCTGCGAGCCTCCAGAGCCCATGTGACATTCTCCACCCACCCACTCACTCCTACCTATAAGCATACTTCTGTATGGAGCGCCATCAAGCCTCCAGTGATATCACTGTTAGAACACATTTGGGATAGTTATGAATATAAAGCGGACAAACCAGGGATAGATTTTTATTTGTAGATGAGAGAACTGTGATCAGATTTGAATGACACCAAAATGGCAGTCACTCTGTGGATCACAACTCTAAATAACACATATACTCTGGCAAATGTCCATGATTACCATGGTGGGAGGAGCCCATCTGTGTAGGAAAGTTTTTGGACAGTTGACACAGTTTTCAAAAACGTTCACTGTTGGAATTCTCTCACTGGATAGATTTCATCATCATTGACTCCAATTATATTTTTGATGGTTTTTTTGGAGGCTATATTTAATAATATCCATTACCATTTTAATTAGTGATGAAATCCTGAAAGATTACACATAGCTCCGTGAACTGGCTGATCCCAGTTAGTCTGCTTATGATGAGATGAAAAATTGATCAGATTAGCTCAGATAATGCTTTGGCTGCAGTCTCAAAAGGTAGCCCAATTTTCAGAAGACTACAGAAATATCTTTTTGGAATAGGGTTCGATTTTGCTGTCTACTGGGTAAAGAGCAGATTAAGTCCCTGTTCCAGTATAGTTTAATCACCCCTAGAATTCCACCATAAGAACTTAGAAACAGCAATAATTCTTTAACAACAGAGTAACAACTCTTGAATCTAGGCCACTCAATGTTTGGCACTCAATTAAACCCTAGATGGGTAGCCCCATGTTGAAGATCTCAGATCTGCGTAATCATAATGGCTTCTGTAAAAAAAAATAGGGGACATTTTTGTCCTCATAGCTCAGTGCAAATGACATGTTGCCTCATGTGTACCTTGTGATGTAAATTATGAAACCTATTACAGTACAATCCCAGAGTAGTTACATTTAAAATGAAGAAATAACTAAGAGGTTAAATTGCAGCATGTTGGTTTTAATACAAGGGTGGCTGCATCTTTTTTTGTAGATACAGATGCATTTCCACAGCTCTTTTTGTATAGTCATTTGATATTTTCAAGTCAAGTGGGTTTTATTGTCATTCCTCCATATAACTTGTATACATTGGAACAAAATGTTGTTTCTTCAGGACCCACAACAATTAGGCAGCACGGTACACAAGACTACATAAAGTCCAAATACACAATCTAGAAATTTAAGCATGTTATTTGCTGTTACTAATCTGATTAATTTGTTCTGCTTTACTTGCACTAACAGCATTAGACATAAGGTGCAACTGTCACATCTAGGATCAACTCTAGACCTTAACTCAACTCATTAGCTCTTCCAGTTGCTTACAGACTACCCTGTATCATGGAAACACATTGGATAGGGGTGAGTTATGACACATCCAGTTTGGGCTGAATATAATATGTTGATAATATGTGAGCACTGTATATCTCATCCTTAACAGTGTGACAAAAGGTTCAGTACAGCTAGTGCTGAATAAAATATGAGTAATCGGCAGACAGTATGAACTTTCAGCCACAGCAATCCCATCCCAAAGTTTTCAACACTGGTTAAGCTAACAATCTCACCTCATCTCACCTGAGAGATCAGACAATTGTTTACTTCTATTGAATAACACATTCAATAGTCTATCTGAACTCTCTCAAATCCATTGTATAGTTTGTGCCTATGTTGACCACCATTCACATAATAACTCGGTGCCCTCAAACTCACCCAGAACAAGTGCTATGAAAATGGATCACATCAGGGAAGGCCGCAGGACTGAGACAAGTTCAACCCCCTGAGACTTAGGGAGCAATTTGTTCAGAGAAGTCCAGATGTTAATCATTACAGCAAGGTTTTTGCAAAAGAAGAAAGCAGAGCTCTGAGGGAAACTTTCATTAGAAATAGAACTGTCACGTGCACGGCGCCTCGCGCTGTGGTGCACGTAACCGCGTGTGGTGGTTGCTAAGGTGACGAGCGCCATGCGCTTTGTGTTGACATTGTCTGTTGATTCCCTGTCATGTGACTTGAATGTTCCCACCTGTTCCCTGTTTGATCCCTCGTTAGTGAATGTGTAAATACCCTCATGTGTCTGTCCTGCGTGGTCATTCAATGTTAATGTCATGCCTGTCAGTAAGTGTTGTATGTATAGTGAATGTGTAGAATAAATGTGTGTGAAGCGGCTTTTGAGTTTGTGTCCAGCCTCCCGACTTCAGAGTGTGACAAGAACAAGGAAGCTATTAGTAGTCTTTTGTCTTCTGAAGCCCGGTGGTTTCCGCATAGTTCTTGAAAAGCACCACAGCTAAAACCTCTTGCAGCATTTCATGATAATTAAGGGAATTCTGGGTATGGCTGCTTGGGACAATGGCACTTATGAATCAACCTCATCAGAAATCCTGTAAAACGTGTGCAAAAACGGTAGTGCAAGAATTTTCACACTCAGTTTTGCAATAATCAAAATGCACACAGGCAATGCTTTCAGGCCAGTGGTTAAGACCCCAAAGCTGCTGTTAAGAGAAACATGCCAAATAAATATTTTCTTCTCTCTTTTTGTGGTTAAACACATGGTATCAGTCTTTGACATGAGTCCCTGTAGACTAATCATAGTTCTCTCTATGTGGTGGATTAGTTTAGACATACTGTACATTAAGCTTTTAGTCTCCATTTCTGTATAATCTGTCAACATGCTGATGGTATAATGATACAAAATATCATTAAGGTTTTTCCAATACTTACAGTATGCCATGTCATGTACAGAGAGAAGCTGATGCCAAAACATGATATAGAAATGTATAACCCTTATTACTTTTACTGCATGCTCTTATGTTCTGATTATAGACTCTTCTGTAACAAAGATTCTTAGCTCATAGTTGCTCTTGTCAGTCCTCCAAACAAACATTATTTCTGGCCCAGGCTCACACACACCCACGATGTACACACATCAGTTGCATTTGATTTATCACCAGGCTTTCGCAGCATACAGCCCATAGACCATTCTAAGAGCAGGATGTGAGGTGAGGTGTTTTGCTCTCTGGGTGTGGATGTGTATATTGTGTAAAATTATGTGACTACATGGTGCTATACAAGATTCCACAAAAGCAGCCATGACGATCATTATATCCTTTATGCTGCAGTCAAAAAATAAAAGATTTCACATAATATTCACATTAATTGTTTCACTCAAAATAGTAGTGCAGCTGGTTGTAGGCCCTTATAGGAACTTCATATTTACAATTGGATAACTTTAGAAACTTGGAAAACAAAGCAAACATGAATGAAGTCATATTCATGAACTCAAATATATGCTAATAGGTTACAAATGCAGGAAACCAGTAACATGGAACTTAAGGAATCAAGCAATGAAGCTTAGAACTGCAGATAAACATGCAAAACCTTTCAAACGTACAAAGAAAGACAAGATCTGTGTCTCAAATGGCTGTAATGGCTGATCCAAGCGATTTTCGGGAACGGAACTTTATTCCCGGGATTTCTCCCTTTAGGGGTGCTTTTCAGCATACAACGAAAAAGAAACAAAAGCATACGCAAAAGAAAGGAGCTTTTAATGTCAGGAAATCAGCGGTTTCGGTTCCACTTCGTGCTCTTTCGGCACGAGTGGCTCCGTTTGCACAAGCATATAAGTAGGAAGCCGGAAATTATCCGCAGGTGAAATCACTCACACGTTACCTGTCCCCCCGCCATGCCTGTCCCCTCCGTCTGCAGGCGACGATCGGCCACGCCCCCACTGCCACATACTGTGCACTATACAGTATACTATATACGATAAACTATGTACGTAGTACATGTATGTAGTACCTGATTTTTAGTAACGTCTCAAACGGAAATGACAAATTACCACGTGGTAAATCATGTCTTTAAACCACCAAAACAGCCTCCACAGGAACAACCACAGATCTTAAAATCCAAAAATGTCTGGTTTAAACTTTTTCCAAATTTGCATCCACAATGTAGCGGCATTCTCGCTTGGTGCGTTGGCCTTTCAGCAAAATTTTAACCGCAGCACAATCTGATGGTTCCACTTCTTATGCTATGTAGAGCAGGTTGCAACTGCTGAGTGCAAAAAGTATCCAATGTTCCACACTTCATTTTTCGGCGGTTAGTACATTATCCAGGTTTAAATAGTACACTACATCTCACTGAATGTCCCAGTCTGAACACTGTGAACACTAAAAGTATGCAAAGTGCACCATTTGACACGCAACTAGGGACTGTATAGAAACACTGGCCTTTTAATGCTTTCAAACATATTCGATTTTTATGCTTGAACACAAACATGAGTATTATATTGGTAGATGGTCAGTGATTGAATTGGACAACTGCAAATAGTGTCCACTTTTTTCCTTCATCCAGAGTTTGCATTTTCACTTTTTATACTTCTTGTCTGTACATATAAAAGGCACAAATAAGTCTGGCAAAAGGCAGTGTGTCCAGCTCCACCTTTGTTTGTGCCACGTGATAACGGGATTGCGCCGATTCCCTCAGGATTTGGGATTTTGAGTATAAGCCATGATACATTCATGATGCCCTGGCTTTGCCTAACTGTCTAGTGTGCCTGACATTACACCAAAAAGATGAGAAATTCTGTAGGAAAAAAAATTACTGTGAGCATAGTTTTGTATCGCAATAGTAACCCATCTTTACTTGATAGAAACTTTTATTTTTTCAGGGCCTGTACATTTAATTTTTCACTGTTCTCCACATTAGTAGTTTTGCTCTTTACATCAGTATTGTGAATTATTTTATAGGTATTCATATATTTTTTATATATAATATATTCATATATATTCATATATACTATACGCTGCTAGTACCAGTATTTACTAAAGCAGGCATTTTTATTGGATGTACTCTCATATATATTAGTTCAGAATATGGTACAATTTCATGTGTTGCTATAAGGTCAAACATATTCTAGACTGCCTCTGCGCCTCACGTTATACAATATTGATATGGCATAAGACGTGTTTTCTACTTCAGAATAGAGATCGCTCAAGATAAATTGTTATTATTATTATCATAATGCTACCTTAAGTGGTATTATTGAAATATGTCTGACTGTGCAGGATGTCCAGAAATGAAAGGATCACCAACCACATTACTCATATATACAGTCAAGCCGGAAAGTCTGCACACCCCTTTCACCTTCTCCACGTTTCATTACATTACAGACTTATTC
>JAOUQW010000026.1:7538456-7550764 GCA_028565825.1 Olivaichthys viedmensis | reverse complement strand
TGTGTAGATGTTTGAGGCAAAAAATGAACTCAATCTACTGTAGAATAAGTCTGTAATGGAATGAAACGTGGAGAAGGTGAAAGGGGTGTGCAGACTTTCCGGTTTGACTGTACATGTGTATGTTTTTCAGAGGATGAATGCATAAGCTGGTAGGTAAACATATGCGTTTAATACCCTATTCACTATGTGCATGGACTTATTTAAAAGTGTAGGTAATATGCAGACACATATGTCGTTGCTACTGTTATTAAGTGTAATGAAAGGCCCCCAAGGCTATGGATATTGTTATACAAGGCTATACACACTTCTAATTCATTACACTTAAGATTTCTCTCTTGCTTTGCTTGATGATTGAGGGAGTGGTCATTAGGGTAGAAAGTCTGATGCGATTCTGAACATAATTGACACGGGGTGAAGAGTGCTGTCAATCAGGCAGAAGTACCTTCAGGAAAGGTGGTCTAAATCCCTGTGGGCAAGTAAAGAGGCAAACGGGCAGGCAGAAGATTCAAAAGAATGTATGAATATTAAGAAACATAAAGGCTAGATCTACTAGAGTTACGCAGAATATGTAGCCTGGTCTAAGATTGGTAGTGTTCTGAATTCATTTATGATGGGGAACTGTATAATTAAGATCTTCCAAAGATTAATACGATTAATACATGGACAAGGCCTTATCCGTGTATGATTAATAACCTCTTTTAGAGGGTAGGGAATAGCCAGACATAATAGGTCAATAGAAGAACCCTGTGAAGAAGGTGAAACTGTCACGCGCACGACGCCTTGCACTGCATTGCGCGTGGCCGTGCGTGTGGTCGCCATGGCGACAAGCGCCACGTGCCCTTTGTTGTTTGTGATTCCGTCTCGGGATGTGATGGTTCCCACCTGTGTGTTGTTTGTCAATTATTTGGAAGTGTTTAAGAAGCCCTCCTGTTCCCATCCAGTTTGTTCCTGAATGTTTTATGTTGTGTGTAGTGTATGTGACTGTCTATTTAAAATAATGATATGTTCAAACGGCTTTGCGCTTGTGTCCGCCTCTCCGCCACTGCAACGTGACTGATTCAGGAACCACAAAAATGGACACAGCAAGCCGCTTCCTGCTTCGTTTCGTGCCACGGAGGAGAAAAAAAAGGAGCAGCTGGCGGAGCTCGTGGGGCACCTGCGCTGGATGGAAGACACCGCCGCCTTCGTGACGGCGATCACTGCGTCGGGCTGCATCACTGCGTCGGCGCCTCACCACCTGGGAAGTGAAGGGCTTGGCCGCCATCCGCCAGGAGGGTGAGGCGCGGCGGGCCTGCTCGACATCTTGCGCGTCGCTATGGCACCGATCGTAGCGCAGCAAAAGCTCGCCCCTCCCACCACGCTTCTAAGCTGGCAGCAGCCACCACCTGTTGCCCCCCCAATCGCAGCCTGTTCCCCCCCAGGAAATTTTTGAGGGGGGGCTGATGACGCTGCAGGAAGCGTGGCAGAGTTCCCGGATGCCGCAGGAGCTCTGGCTGAGTTCCCAGATGCCGCAGGAAGTGTGGCCGAGTTCCCTGACACCGCAGGAGGTGTGGCCGAGTTTCCTGATGTTGCAGGAGGCGTGCCCGAATTCCCTGATGACGGAGGAGGCGTTTCCAAGTTCCCTGATGCTGCAGGAGGCGTATCCAAGTTCCCTGATGCCGCAGGAGGCGTGGCAGAGTTCCCTTACACCGCAGGAGGCATTGCCGAATTCCCTGACGCTGCAGGAGGCGTGGCCGAATGCCCTGATGCTGCAGGAGGTGTATCCGAGTTCCCAGACGCCGCAGGAGGTGTGGACGAATTCCCTGACGCTGCAAGAAGTGTGACCAAGTGCCCTGACGCCGCAGGAGGCGTGGCCAAATTCCCTGATTCCGCAGGAGGCGTAGACAAATTCCTTGACGCAGAAAGAGGCGTGACAGAGTTCCCTGGTGCTGCGGAAGGCGTCCCATGGGTCTCCAGCGCCGCGATGGACCGGCTCGTGGCACTATTCCAGGGGCTCACCATTTCAGGGGGAGCACTGCCGGCTGCCAATGCCAGGATCGCCCCCACACCGCCAGAGCCCAGTACGGAGGTCACTCCAACCTGGGCATCGGAGGCTGCGACGGAGCTTTGACTCCAGCCCCCACCGGAGGCGTCATCACTCCGACCCTGGGCTTAGGGGACAACGACGTGTTGCGTCCTGCCCTGGCAGAGCACATTATCACTCTGTTCCCTGGTTGCGCTGGGGAGGGATTTGGTTCCCCCGTGCAATGCCGACCTCTGGGTCGCCCCCCGGACAGAGACATTGTGCCCACAGGCCCGGGATGGCCACTGTGCACGGAACCGCGCATTAGTCGGGGGGTTCTGTCACGCGCACGCCACTTTGAGCTGCCAATGCGCTGCCATGGCGATAAGTGCCACGCACCCTTTGTTGTTTGTGATTCCCTATCTCATGATGTGATTGTTCCCACCTGCATGTCGTTTGTCAGTACTTAGTAAGTGTTTAAGAAGCCCTCGTGTTCCCGTCCAGTTTGTTCATGAATGTTTTATGTTGTGTGTAGTGTATGTGACTGTCTATGTAAAATAAATATATGTTCAAACGGCTTTGCGCTTGGGTCCACCTCTCCACCACTGCACCATGACTGAAACATAAGTGTGCTCTACTAATGGCAATTAGCCACGGTGTTTAATTGGCTCTACAAGGTTAAACAGTTCAGTTGTGTATGCGGTAAAAACGCCTAATGAAAGAAAGAATCGGTGCCAGTTAACAGGACTGCATTTTAAAGCATACCCACCTGCAGATCCTTTAAAGATTATTGGCAGGATATGGGGCTCCATGGCTTTGTGTGTGTGTGTGTGTGTGTGTGTGCTTTTATGTTTGTCTGTGTATTTTTTGTAATAATATGGGGTCATAGCCACATGCAAGGATAATGATCTTAAGCTGTTTCTTGACTTTTCATCCAAATTTCTTCTTGTAAATTTTACAGTTGTTTCTCACACATGTTGAAAAGTCAACATATGTGCTGTTCACCATTACATTAGTGGAAATCTGATTCTGCAATTAATTTCTTTTTGTTTGAGCTCTTAGACTAAACTGGCAACTAAGTCAGGCATTTGCAGTTACTAAGCACTGAGCCGCTCCCAACTGCTTTTGCACGTAGTAAATAATTCAGCAGCATGCTCAGTAGTTCAGTGTTCTGGCTCAGCTGCCATGGGTGTTCTCTCATATTCCCAGATCTGCCAGACTCAGGCTAATCACATATTCACGGATACAATTCTAATTATATCACCTTCAAATGTATTTCTCAGCTGTATTCAGCATGCAGTAGAATCTGCAGAATGTCTGTATATGTAGAATTGTGTGTGCATATCCACTTCTTTCTCATAACTTTTAGTGAACCCTCTAACGTGTTTTAAATAATAGTAATGATTCCTGCAGCACAATATTTTTCTTGAGCTAATCATTGAAATATTCTTTAATCTAATCTGATTTATCCGATTTATGCTCATCAACTGTTCTACCACAGTGCTGTGCAAAAGTCAGAGACCAACCTTTTGTTTATTCAGTTTTCAATCAAATGACCATTCAGTACTTACTGTTAATTATTTGGTGGCAAACAATAATGATGGGAAAATTTATTTAACAGGAAATGACACAAGTCCTCAACACTAAGAACAGTATGAAATCTGTAAATATTTCATTTGTAATATTGAACTTTTGTTCACCCTGCCGCTAATTCCCTTCATCCAATTTCATCAAACCAGCACGTTACAGCTGTTTTGTGCCTAGTTAAGTGTAGTTAATTTGCATAAATAAGTGATAAAGCTATTATACTTAGTGTTGGAGGATTATGTGTAATTGTATATTAAATTCACATTCACAGGATTATTGTCTGACACCAAAAAGGTAATAATGTGTCACTGCATGGCTGTTTGACTGAAAATGGAATGAATGTAGTGTACATTTTCCCATTATTATTGTTTACCAACAAATAATTAACAATAAGAACTGAATGACCATTTGATTGAAAACAGAATAAATCAAAGGGTGGCCTCTGACTTTTGCACAGTACTGTATTTTTGTGTATCTACACAAGATTTGCACAGTTTTGCCCAATAAGGGGAATAATTAAGAGGTACCAAACTATTTTACTGTTAATCTATAGTCTATAATATGTTACTATTGCAAAATAATTTGTAGTATATATGGTGTCAGGTGGTTTGCAGAATGTACACAACATAGCTTAGAATTTCACATTTTTCATAATGTATTACAAATTTTGGAGTTATGCCACCCCCCATGGAGTCAACATTACTGAAGTAAACTGGTAAACTGAACTTAAAGCACCTATTTTTGCACATATTGAGATGAAATGAAAATTTAGTGAATTAGAATATTCTGTTGCAAACGTTCCAGAATTTTTGTTTGCAGCAGCCGTATGTCGAAGAGTCCAGCCAAGAACGGTCTCATGTGGCCGTAGACTGTGTAAGAGTCTTGCGGATGGCAGCTAATCATTTTTACCCACTTCCTCCATTTGCCTGTAACTTTCCAAGTGGCGTCCCTTAACCATAACAAGTTGTGGTCTCTACGACACTTGAGAATTATTTGTTTGGACTCTGTCATCTTACACCTTCCACTTGCGCAACAGTGAAATGTTAGAGGCCTCAGGTCCACGAGGCTTCACAGTAGCAAATGTTTGTTGGGCTCAAGCCATGGCTGATATGGTGGGTGGGGGTGGAGAGAAAGGGGAGATGGAGCTGGCAAGAGACTCCCCAGCATCTGAGACATCTATCATGCTGGCATTGAGTCCTAGCAAGGAAGAATGAGCCATCATCAAATGCGTCTGGGGTGATGGAATGAGCTATGACAGACAGCTGAGAAGGCCTAGACACATTTTCTGACATTGTGAAAGGAAACCTGGGAAGGAATGCTAGATATTGAATGCATATTATGTGTGGTAATATAAACTGTTTATAATCCAACTAATATATCTCTAATATTATGGCATTTATCTTTCAATCTAGTTTCACGCCATCAATTCGCAATGCAAATTGATGGGCTTTTGCGTTGTTTTACGTGCACTGACCTGGCAAGAATGTTCTTATGAGCCAAACTTCCAGGTTTTGGTACTTTTTGTCACTAAACGGGGCCAAGAACCACCTACTTTCACAGGAAGAGGGTGTTTGACATTGCAAACGGCCAACCACGTTTACTTGCAACTAACCCTTTCCAACAAAACTCTAATACCTTTTAAAGATGTGATGGCGTGAACCGGTGACTACATCTACCTCCAAAAAGCTCATTGTGTCACGGTGTTAAAGATTTGCTTTCCCATTGAAAACTGGTGTAGTGCATATACACGGAAGTGAGGTTAGCCAGTCAGATTGCAGCCTTAACAATCCAGAAGCTTGTGGCCAGCTAAGGGTTAAATAGAGAGGCTGAGACTGACTTAGTGCATCTTTGATGACTTGCCTTTTTGTCCTGATTCCTTTATGTCAGGCTTTTTGTGATTTGGGGTTAGACCTGTGTGAATCACTAAGACCAAGGAGAGAACATTTGAAGTTAACTCTGTTTAGAGTTAATTCCCATCTCTCATTCACTAGTGACATGTAAACATCATCAGGAAGAACAAGCTACCATAACGAGTCAGCCATTAGTGATCCATGTTTATCTAATTCCTCCATGTTTCAACTCATTCCTAATTAAATTTTCAGATCCCAGAAATGCAGCTGGATAAAAGAGACTCCCTGCCCCTTCCTACTCCTACTAACTCAAAGCCTGAACATGTGTATTCAAGGCTTAGTTCATGTTTTATGGATCAGATTAAGTGGGGCACCAGGGTAAAAAAACTGCATGATTTTCTTGTAGGGCAAATCTCTGCAGGACTGACAAGGTATTTTGATAGTTTGAGAAAGTTTTCAGAGAAACACTGTGTATTTGACTATGGGAGGTGCTGTTCTTGTTTTACCTCAAGATTTGTTTGTCAGTAGTCTGTGAGGAAATGATTATTTTGACTTTGATGATTCCATACATTAATGACTGGTAATGACTTATCTCTGTTTATGTGTGAGATTTTATTTCAAATAACATAATTTCTATATGTGCTTCCTTTCTTATCTTTAGGATATGTTTCGTTTTTGGGACAGTTCTTGCAGTCGTGGTGCCCTTTACATTTCTAAAGCTGATATTTTTCAGTTTAAATCTTAACAAGGCATATATAAAGTATGTATTATTACTCTCATCTATGAGAAGTGCCCACACATGTCATATTAATGTAAATGTGAGCCCTTAAACATGTTTACTTTTAACTATGTTTGCAAGATGTCTTTCCATCACTTCTCGTCACGCTTCTAACAACTCGAGTTCATGCTCAAGTGACATGAGCCCATGTCTCCAATCCACAGTGAGCAGTTGTTGTTCAGAATTGTTGGTTGCTTGGAAGCCTTTCAGGGAAAATGGAAGCACTTATCAAGAAGGAATGAAATTGTGGACAGGGTTACCTAAATGGTGAGTCCTTGGGGGGAGAAAAATAAACCTATCAAAGTCTGAACGAGACTTTCCATATTGCTTCTTTTGATCAAACTCCCTAGAGCTAGCTCAGTGTTTATGTCTGAACCTGAGGAAAAAGTGGTACAGAGCGAAACCACAAATCCCATGCTAACCAAAGCCTAGCCACACCACTGTTATTAAGGGGTTGCCGTGGTGTCAAACCAGTCAACAATAAGTCTTCTGAGGCTCTGGTTATTAAGTCGAAAGACTCATGAGATGACATGTATCAAAGGATTCAAAATTATGGCTGAAGCATGTCATGGGTTTGGAGTAGCCCTATGGTGAGCCTATTCTTAAAGGAGTGAAGGTGTTTAGCTGCTTAAAAAACTAAAGAATTAGGCCATTGAAGTAAGCTGTTTTCATGCTATTGCCAATGTGTCACTTTCCTAATGTGTCCTGTCTTTTTTTGCTATTGTACAATGCTGCCAGCCCACTGAAGCAATTTCTGTCCCAAACCCTATTGTGAGTCCCTTGTTTTGTCTTATTATCACTTGACATTGCTGCCGATACATTCAGACCAACAGAAAGGGGTGCCAACGTCAAAAGGACACATCCCTGGGATTTTCCTGGCTCTCCATTACACAGGGTTCTGTAGTCGTCACAAGCCCATAAGTAAGGCCCTTATCGATAGAAATGGCTCTTATCACAGCAAACCTAAATGCCTAAGCTTTTCCGTGTCAACACTAGCTTTAGCGCTACATTTCTCATTTGCTAATTTATACCTGCTCCTTCAAGCTTTAAGCTTATTCAAGACTCTTATTCAATACTTCTCTTTATCGCCTTGTTGGTTTGTTGAGAGAGACTGTCTTTCAATACTTGCCTCCAGCAGAAAGTCTCTCCGCCTGTTTTATTTTTGCTCTATGGTCCCTTGGGCCACCAGATGCAAATTCCCTCCAGCTACTGTATCCAATTAGCAAGATGCTGCCTCCACACACTTTCCTCAATCACTTCAATGCTGTGTGATAGAAGGTTGTTCTCTTCCTGCAAATGCCTTTGATGAGAACAAATAAGGCTCTAGTCACCCAGAAGGCACACTAGCAGTTTGTACAGTCTTATCATTGTGTTTCTGTTCTGCATACAGTTAATTTTGAGATTTATTGTGTGCGATTTCCACTTCTCATGCAAACCCTTGGGGCCTTGTTTTAATATGGGACATATATGCCTGAGTCTGCAAAGCTACAAATAAGAAATGGGGCATACGGTATACAAGAAAGACTTTGCACTTTTTGAACCAGTACACTGGTCATCAAAGCATGCTTGAAAGTGAATATATTCTGCGTGGTGAAAATATATTCGGTACAGTAAAATTGCATCCAAGTGTGAAATTTCTGAATTTCTGCTTGCTGCCATGTTATCTGTTGCTATACAAAGGGAGCACAATGCTGGTGTCTTCAGTCAGTTAGTTATGCCTGAGGAATTATTTATGCAATGGTACGAGACAAAATGGTAAATAAATGAAAAAAATACTGGTCCCCAGGATTCGGTGTTCGCTATTCGGCCTAGTGTTTCCCAACATTCAGGCTTCGGCCTTCGCTACGGGTTTTCATTTTGGTGCATCCATAGATATATGTTAATGTTCACATGATAAATGGTTCCTCCATTATATGAACAGCTAACTTACCTGGTTTTAAGTGCTGTGCAAAGAATGGGCCTGGCTGTAAGTGAATTCAAATAGAAATAGGCATCTATTTGCTAATTACCACACTTTAGCTAGCCATATTGGTTCAAATTACTCATCATCTACTAAGGTCAGATTTAACCAGCAAGTTTTTTTTTTGTTGTTCCAAAGAATGTTGAAGTCCATGTGTTATCACCTGAAAATATCTGGAAGGGAATGTATGTGTTTTGCAACATCTGAGTTATATTATCTGCTGTCAAACAGTATAATGATTTCCATAAAAAGGGAAGTGCTTCTGGTGGAATGCAGATGAGAAAAGGTGTGAAGGATATTTTAGGAGTTTGCCATTTCCACATTATTTAAATAAACCTCAGAACAACTTTTTCTTTTTTTGAAGAGGAAACGTGTGAGCCAAACCTCAGCTATGTTAGAGCTATGACACCTGCTTGATGTGTTGCGAATACCATGAATAAGTGTGAGATTGACTGTCTGCTTGCTGATTGTGACCCCTGTGGGATAAGCTTCAGAAGCTTCAGAAGGCCTCTGCAGTCCATTTATTCAGACACAATACTTTAACAGATGGAAGGAGACCAAGCGTAATTCCTACTGCTAATGTACAAATATGGATGTAATGGTTATTTAAGGGTCTACTGTATGTCATCCATAAGTGCATTGTGAATTGGATATGGTACAGCATCTACTAGGCAAATGTGTGTGTTCCTTTGGCAAGCAATTTTCAAATTATTCTTCTAATAATTATTCTTATTTTTCTAAGCATAAGTTGTATCCAACAGTCCTACTGGTACTATATGACACTTCTAATCTCAATCCATGTGATGATATTCATCATCTACCACTTATGATTCCTCTCTTTAGTTCACTATGCTTCAAATTACCGCTCTCCTACCATCTACCTGGTGAATGTTCTATTTAATTACATGCACGTGGGCTAAAAAGTCATAAAGAGAAGAAGTTGTTCTCTTTTCCAGACCATGTTAGCAATATGTCACTATAGAGCATTAGCTGCTGAAAGGAATTTGCATGTTAATACTGGGGGTTTCTGCTTCTTTTTGACGATTAACGGAACACTGACTGTAGGCCGAGCACTTCAGTTAGGAATATTTTACAATAACTATTAACAAAGATATCTGAAAATGAGGCAGTAGGAAGGGGGTGATACAAAGTAGTGGGTGGTACATTATTATCTTTGTTTTTGGAACTTTTCAGGTGTTCAGTAATGAAGAAGTCATAGTTGCATTTTTAGAGCCTCTATCCTTCTGGTTCAAAAGAATGTTACATTTAGTGCCACTTAAGGATTGAACCAGTAATCATCCAATTTCAAGAATGGAGCACATACCACAAAGTTATTGGCTTCAGCGTAACTCTGAATTCACACCGTACGCTTTGACACGTGGGCTCATGTTTTACGCGTCTAATAGATTCAAAGTGTGTCGAAAACCACTTCAGAAACGTATCCTGTGTGAATTGGCACTTAAAAGTATTACCTATTGAGCAGATAATGCTTTATGTTCTGTATATGTTCCCAACTTCCACATTTCTGGCCAAACTAAACATTTTAAACTCAGTCTTGCCATTCTCAAGACTAAAATGTAGACAGAAGTTCTAGAGGGGAAAATAGAGATTTTTTAATAGGACTTTTCTGTTCACACAAGAGGTTTCTATGTAATGACTTTAGCAGGTCTTTGTTTTTATTCTGTGGTTTTACATATTTGTTGTTAACGTCAAAGGTTTGGAACAGTTCAGCAACAGAGCTGATTTCTATAGCTGTACTGGCCATTAAACTTTGCTAATGAATTATAAAGTATTAATGGCTCCATTTAAGGTATTTATGAGTGAGGTTTAGTGTTGGTATTGTAAACATGTAATTTAATAAATTTTTTAGTCTTAAGTGCTTCCTTCTATCTGTGTTTTCACTACATACATTTGCACACAAATTACCAAGCCTAACTAATACCTCACTGCCTTAATTCATGCCATGAACCATAATCCAAAGCAGCATTTATTTTTTTGACTTGTAGTGCTGATTTAGCACAGTTTGATTTGTTCCAATCTTTCACCTTGTTTTTATTCGTAGCGCCGTGCGTTTTAGCCTCTCATCGCCATTAAAAGGATTTTTTCTCCTCTGAAGAAGCTGTAGCACACACCTTCTGTTCTGTATCTGCTTGGAAAGTGTTTTGTTGATTCAAAACAGCAGGTTGATCACTCTCAGTAATGAGTAATGAAAGTGGCCATGGAACATCAACATATTGAGTTTTGGGAGGCAGCTAAATGCCACAGTTTGCAGTAATTACAGCTGTAATAATCCATATCGCTAATCTGCTTTTTCTGTGTGAGGAGATTTGGGGAATTTTACATGCATGTGATTTGAAGTTTATCAAAAGTTTCAAAGTAATTTTTTGTAACTCAGTCACATTACTAGAGGTGCATTATTAGTTTTAATCAATACCTTTTCACAGTGTCATGCCTAAACTAGGCATGCAGTGCTTATACAAATATTCAGCAACCTGGTCAGATTTTGCAATTACCAAACCACATCTCATTCAGACGTTATGGTGCAGTAAAAAAAGAAAATGTTCAACAGAAACCTTGCCCTTTTAACTTCCCTATATACAGCTAATAGCTTGCTAAGATGTTGTTATTCATCTCTTTGAATGGTTGCAGCAAACAGGCGATTGAGCACCTTCCCGCTGTCACACAATAGGTTCCTGGCAGGTCACTTGGAGGCAGATGTAGAAAACATATTGATTGCAAGTAAAAAACGCCAATAGCCATGGATCTTTCAAATGTGTCCAAAGCCCAGCGTCAGCACATAAAAAAGAAGCCCAGCTTTTCATCCAGGTTAACTCGAGGAATCATTTAATGCGTGATTCATTGCTTTTCTGTCCAGAGCATAGAACAACTCAGATTTTTCACATCACAGGGTGGACTGTGTACAGCTCTAATAGGAGTATGAAATATTTTCTTTCCGATGCAAGCTAGAATGGTCATCTTTGCTTTGCATCATATCTTCCTCCTTGAGCATGAGAAATTTCAATAAAAATATCAATAAAATTCTGTCATTGGGTTTAAGATTTTCATTTTCTTCACTTGATTTTGTTTTGGATAGATCCCTGTGCCTCCCTAACCTTGACATTTAATGTGTATTGTTGTAATTATTGATCTTTCTACTAAGAAAATTACATACTTTGTTTTTGTGAAATGCAGACAAATATGAAAGGTGGTCAGTGGGGGACTTTTGTAACAGTGTTACAATTGAACTTGTGGTAAACACAGCAGGAGTCCTGAGTTTAGTTAACTCTCATATTTAATGAATAGATTTAGGCAAATAGGCCTACATTCATCCATTTATTTAAATAAATGAATGTAATACAGTAAAACAATAATTAAATTTCTAGACAAATATAAAATATGAATACAAATAAAATCAATTGCTATCTTCTGTCTGCAAAAATATTGTGCATTAATTTTCTTTGAAAGAAGGAATCTATGGCCACGAACAGATCTGGAGAATATAAAAAGAATATAATAGATTGTTATAAACAGTTAGATTGTGCTTCATTTATTATGCTGTAGGCTTGTTTACAACATAACAAATGAGTGATTCAACTGTCTCTGATATGACGACATTTGTAACAAATGTACATCCTCCCTTTTTACAGTCATTGTGGAAAATATGAACTATGTACATACGTTTTTAACCTTGATTTTGTTGGTAGACAGATAAAAGAAACATTAAGGAGAATAATATTATGTTTTCATACTTATACAATTGTATAATTTAGACTGCCCTATTTTTGGCAAATGTTGTAGTTTTTTTCCAGGGAGGACATGAAAAAGAATAAAATAATAATATAGTGGCAAGCAGTTTTTAGACATGTTTCTTTTAAATGCTCTAATAGGATCCAGCTGAGAGAAGCGACGTCTCGAAGCATGTTTTTGTAAGTGAGAGAAGCCCTTGAAACCCACATGTCAACAGAAAAGCCTGTGGTTTTTGTCGATGCCTTCACCCTGCACTCGGGATTTGCTGACCTGTCTCTAAAATGAGGCCAAAGCTGAACTCTGAAGACACAAGCAGAGTTGCGCTCAAAAGAAGAGTTTTTTTTTTTTTTTTTTTTTTTTGTTTATGCCTTTGTCTTTTTGAGA